>WOUH02073780.1:0-22481 GCA_009936405.2 Stevia rebaudiana
CAAAACGGCGGTGGCGTGGAGGGGCGTTTATGGTGGGGGCGTGGGTTTTTCCACGGGCGTGGAGGGGAAATTGGTGGACCCATCTAATTTTTTTTTTTTTTTAATTTTCAACTAATAATAAAATACCACCTCATCCTCCTATTTTTTACCCATCTTTCTCTCCTCCACTCACTCATTACACCTATTTTTCACTATCCCTTCTCTCTCCTACGTGGCACTGACGCGTCATACTCCCCCCTTCTCGAAGCCCAAACCACGACGGATGGTCTAAAAACTTTAAGGTTATTAAGATTGGTGGACATCAGCTTCTAAAGTGGGGCTTGTAGTTTTTATGATTCAATTATGTTTGAAAAGAGAAATCCGAAAAGCTTTTTTTCCTCTTTTTTTTTTATGCTCATTTCTTGATTCTGAACGTCGCCAGCGAGATTCTTCCAATTAAACGCGTGAAATGGGAATGAACCAGTCGTCGGAGATGGTAGAATATGAAATAAATGTAAAATGGATTAGAATTTCACAAAACAACAAACAAATTTTTACGTTTGAAGAAGAGAGAAGAACTGGGGAGTCTAGGAGCTCCGCCGGACTTAGACCTTCCGGAATTAAAAAGTACGACGAAGGAGAAGCGGCGGGGAGATGGATAGTGAAGGTGGAGGAATTGATTTGAACTTGGGTATACCTAAACCCACTCTTTAGGCGATTCAGGTGGCAAGTCCGCCGGTGCGGGGGTGCCGGGGTTGGTCGGAAAAGGATGACATAGAAAAGGAGAAGAAAGAGGTTGGTGGTGGTGTTTCAATGGTGATTCCGGAGGATGAATGAGTCATTATAGAGAAATTTTCTAATAACTTTAAAGTATTTATACAAATAGTCCTCCTAATTTTAAAAAAGACAAATTGGATTTTAATAATTTTAACTTTGATCCATTGGCTTATAATAATCTCAACTCAGTAAATTGTTACCAACAATCCAAACTTTTATATCATTTACTTGTGACAGTCCCTAACTAACGAAAGCTAACTCTGTTAACCTATTGATAACGTGGCATGCTGTCATGGCAAGTTTTTTTGACGTGGCATGATAACATGCAAGACCTGCTGACGTGGCGTTATGTCACGTCAGCAATATGCTAACGGAGTTAGCTTCCGTTAGTTAGGGATTGTCACAAGTAATGATATAAAAGTTTAGACTGTTGGCAACAATTTCCCGAGTTGGGATTATTAAAAGCCAATGGGTCAAAGTTGGAATTATTAAAATCCAATTTGCCTTTCACAAAATCAAAATAACCCTGTCACACATGACTAATTTAACAGAAGAAAGTAACAGAGTTAGTGGAAAAGACTAAACGTAAAGGACGTTTTATAGAAGTTTTGAAGGTAAAGGAAAACCACAGAAAATCGCTATAAACGCAAAGGATGAAAAGTGTAATTACTCTAAAAAAATGATAGTAAATCGTTAATTTGCCCCTATCGTCCTAGGAGCCACTCCCCTCTCACGATCAGGGGAGGTGGGTTTCACTCCCTCACAAAATGAGGTGGTGGTAGTCATACCTTTTCCCACGAGGTTGTTAGACATGGTTTCTTAGATCTCAAAATACGTTACGTTTATCAATGTAAACTTAGTTGTTTTCACCAATGATCTTCTACTCTAGTGGTTCATGACTTGAGGTGAGGTGTCTAGCTTCCTTTCATATGAAAATGTATCAGGTTTATAACTCACTTAGGATATAAAAACTCCTTAGTGAGCCAGTGGGTTTTACCCTGGTGTTTACCCTCTTGAAATGGTAGGAGCATTCAAAACTGGGTTAAAAGTAAGAGAAAAAGTAGTTAATAGTGATGATGACGCTCGCTATGTAGCAAAGCGAGCGTTGATCCCCCTTTATTGAGTTTAGCAGCCAAATAGCAACCATATACGTTTTTTTGTACGAATTTTTGGTTTTTCTGAGTTGCTTTAGGTTTTTCAGAGCTGTTAGCTTTTTAGGTTTCTTTAGCTTTTTTTAGCGGTAGTTTTGGTTTTTTAGCGCATTTTCGTATTTTAGATATTTTTTGCGTATTTTACATATTTTATGTATTTTTTTTATTATAATTGCTACTAAATGCTGATACTTAAGTATAAAATAAATCTGAAATTGTTTACTACTTATCGCTAAATATGAAATAACGGGAGCTATTTACCGATATTCGCTACGTAGCGTATTGGTAACTTCTTGATATATGTCATTATTCGCTATTCATAACTATGGGTAAAACTTTCATCTTTGACGTCATAAACCTGGCCAATCGTAACGTTAAAAAAGTTATTTTTCATCAATTCTGACATGTCAATGTGTAACTAGTTGGCGACCTAACAACTTAAAAGAAGGTGATTTCTATGTTAATGACACGTTGGCGTATGTTTTATTGAATAATAAGCATAAAAATAACAAAATAAAAAATTAACATCCCTCGACCATGTTATAAAATAATGTTAATAGCCGATAAAAAGTAATAATGTTAATAATTTACATAATAGTCATTACGAGTAAACTGATTTTAAATGACTTATACTTGACTAAGAAAGTTTACAAAATTTTTGTTAAGGATTGAAATGATTATTTAATTAAAGTCGAATGTCAAAATATTTGTTTTTAAGTGAAATGACACGTACAGTAAGTCGAACTACACCTGTGAAAATAATAACGTATCGTGAAAAGTTTAAAAAAGAACATATTGTTTCTAGATATATAATTAATGGTTGCATCAATTTGTAGATAAAAAGTGTTAGAAAGGTGTTATAGTCATGCCCATTTTTTGACTATTTTATATTCTAGGGTTGGGTTCAAATGAGGAGGAGGCTTAGGATAAGGAAACTTTGATAACGACACGTGGCATGATGAAATTTTTAAAGGAGGGGTACATTGGTAACTGTGCCCAGCTCGGAAAAAAAAAATAAAAACTAAAAAAAAAATTATTATTTTTTTAAATTTTAAAAATAAAAAAAAATTTAAAAATTAAAAAAAAAAATCAAAATTTTTTTTAAATTAACGACACGTGGCAGGATAAGAAAAAATTAAAAAAAAATTAAAAAAGTTTTTAAATATATATATTTTTTTAAGTGAACTGAACCGACATGCATCGTTGTATTTTTTATTTGCATCATTGTGTTTTTGATATGCATCATTGTGTTTTTGAAATGAATCATTGTGTTTTTGATATGCATCATTGTGTTATACGATGTGTACGTTTTGTAGGTTTTTGTGTCATGATTTGTGTTTTACGACTGTCATTGTGTTATACGACTGTCATTGTGTTATACGACTGTGACGATATTATCCTTCATTGTGTTATACGATTCCGAATAATTACAAAAATGCCACCGCGTTAATCCTGGTCCTTGATCTTAAGATCTAATGGATGGGATGCCTCCTTACCCTCTTTATCCTAAGCCTCTTCCCTAGGATAACCTCACCATTTATAATAAAATAAAAAAAAACTACAACCTACAAAGTACAAACACCCAATAAGAGATTCAAGTACGGTCGCATATAACCCCAAACAAGGCCGGTTCATTAGAACAAAATAACAATCAATTTTTGCTCTCGTCTTTCACCCCCTTCCTCCCCCAATACTCAGAATTCAGAAACCAATCACACAAAAACCTTCAACCTAATTGTTCAAACATTCAACACACGATCCTTCGATCC
The DNA here is from genome assembly GCA_009936405.2 of Stevia rebaudiana. Taxonomy (NCBI): domain Eukaryota; kingdom Viridiplantae; phylum Streptophyta; class Magnoliopsida; order Asterales; family Asteraceae; genus Stevia; species Stevia rebaudiana. The sequence continues at coordinate 3,677 of WOUH02073780.1, forward strand.
TTTAAACCAATGAGGCCTCCTTTCAAATCAAATCACCAGGCCTTTGGTTCCGCTAATAACACCACCGGGAAGCAAAACCTATATGAATCATCATCCGATGCGATGCTTACCAATCTATGGGTAGGGAATCTGGCCGCCGACGTTAAAGATTCAGATTTGAGGAATCTGTTCGAGAAACACGGTGTCGTTGATAGCGTAACGTGTTATCCGGCAAGAAGTTACGCTTTTGTTAATATGAGGCGGCCGGAGGATGCGAAGAGGGCTAAGGAATCGCTTCAAGGTGTTCTTTTACGTGGAGGCTCGTTGAAGATTGATTATGCTAAACCGGTTTGTATCGTCTCATTAGGTTTTCGTGGTTGTTCATTGTTTTTAGGTTTTTTAGGATTGTTATTGTTATATGGATCCGATTTTTTATTCGTTTTTGTTGATATACGATTCGTGCACACAATTATTAATAACGCTAAAAAATTGGGCTGTGAAACGTGAATTTGAATCGATTGTTAGATAATTCGTCTAGGGTTTCAAAACTTAAAATTGATAACAAGTTAATATCAAAGCTTGTGATGCAAACTAGGAAATCGAAACACATTTGAAAGTTAGGCAAATAACTTATATCAATGCTTCAAGATGTCAAATTGTCAATATAGCTAAGTAAATTAGGACAATTTGGTTTTTCTTTTATGTCTACAATTTAAACAATATATTTATCTGGGATTGAAAGTAAGTTTAACACAATTTTTACTCAGTCTCTGCAGATCTACTACAAACTTTGCATGATGCTATGATCAATTTTTGATTTTTCCCACATCTGTCACTAATGCTGATAAACAATTTCTATAGATATAAATGAAGGAAAATCATGATTTTATCTACCTTAACATAATTTCACACCTAATTAACTCTTCATTAGTTCAAGTAGCAAGCCAGTTTTTATTACTTAACTAGTTCTAACTAAGTAACTGGGTTTGTTATATAACATCTATGAGAGCTTATAATGCAATAAGGGAGACATGGTTTCATTTACACCTGTTGATATAGGATCCACAAAACTAAGTTTACAACTTGCAATGTATACACTATCTAATTGGTGGTTGTTCTTATGCAACTTATGCGATACCCTAAAGAGTAGATTCCGATCATCTTCTTTTCAAAGTCAATGAACGTATACATATTTGTTTTTGTTTTTGAGTTCTATTGGAAACTTGTCGAAAGATCTTTGTAGGGTTTTATTCTTGTAGATACTTTTCAGTGGATATTAAAATATAATTATTTCAAGCACAAGTATAATATAAACATGTAATTAATTTCAAGTGCTTCCTCGTATCTTGGTAGAATTCTGGCTCAGTGTTTATCCTATCAAATTGGTTGATTAGCTGAATGCAGTGTTCACAATAGCCTTCCATTACAGCTGCTTAATAGGAGATCTAGGCTTTTGAGTTCTCCTAACCATGGTTAACAACTAATTGCCAAATCAATCATATTTAAAGTTAATTAAACAAGAGTAATTGGTTTAGTCGGGGATTAACTTTGTAACTAATAAACAAAGCATGTCACATGTATTTGTTAGCTAGTTACCATATTCAATTCAGGCCAACTTAGAAAAATGTTTCTCTCGAGTTAAAACAAGTGTCCATAATATACATTCAGTTATTTTCTACTAAACTTAAAGCATTTAACATTGTAAAACATATGAATGAAAACTATGTGACTGGGATTGTTCTGTTAATGTGTAGAAAATAAAAAAGTTGGGGTATTAGAAATCAAATTTTATAGCCTTTTTTTGAATCAACTAGAATCTATGTAGTCAAAGGCGTGTAGGCATAATGAACTGGCAAAAAATCTGTTTGAACCGCCCAAAATTAGTTTTAAACTGTCTGAATTAGTAAACATAAGTCTAAACAACCCATAAACCAGTCTAAACAATTCAATAACAAGTCCAAACAATCTAAAAAACCAGTTATAACCAGTTTAAAACAGCCAAAAACAAGTCAATCATTTCAGTTGTCTTTTGTTCCCTTTTGGCAGTTGTCGTCACTCAGAAGTATTTCTTAGATCCATTGGTGTGATTGTACCCATTAAACTATAAAGTTAGAAAATTTTGAAAATCAACTGTATCAAAAATCTAATATTCAACTCATACTCTCAGTTGTTCACATATCTTAAAGTAACCATAAATTTATATATTTTTAAATTAGACCGCACCATATGTTTGCGTGATGTGAGATCGAATTGCCTATTAATATTTGTTAAAGGGTCACCACTCATCTATAAGTTGCCTGTGATATAATTCATCTTAGAGCGGGTTCTGAATTTTCATCTCAATTTGACAGTTAGAACTGATAGTATTTTTTGATTTTTTCGTTATTTTCAAGTGATATTTTGTTATGTTAATATGGAAATATGATAAACTGATAAAGCAGCAGTCAACGTATAATAGTAACATTTCACCTCGTTTCATAGTATTCGGTGCATGTTCCAGAGAGTTGTGACTTGGTTTGTTGATTATCTTTCTAATCGTGAACTGATCGCCATACGATTCAAAACTTTTCATCGATAAAATAACTTAAACTCATATACAAAACTTTTGCCCAAGTTATTGCTGGATTTTGACAAAGAGATAATGATTCATGTTTGGCTGCAAAACAAACTTGTAAATGCCAGATAAACCAACTGTTTAACTAAACCCTAATTTAAAAATGATTATTCGTTGATTTGTACATCCTGTAAAGGTTCTTTTAGTCTTGATACTATGTTCTCTTATCTAAGAAGTTCTGTTTCATTGTATAATAGTTTAATATTATGTCTAGTTATGTGTTTGATTTCATTATTACATAAATATTTAGAGGTCTACTGTAGTCTTGAATACTGTATTCTCTTATCTAACAAGTTCTGTTTCATTGTGTAATAGTTTATTATTATTAGTTTTTTTGTTTGAATTCGTTATTACATAAATATTTAGAGGTCTACTCTGGTGACAACCATCAACCATGTTATCACAAGTGATTTTGTTTTAATTTCTCCCCAACTGAAGCAACAAACATGTATTTCAATAAATTCAATTTGTAATCTACATTTTGTTTATTGAGTTGTGGAGGCATAAATTTGAACTTAAACTGGATCATTTTGTAAATGTTCATACCAACAACACAAGGGGAAAACATATTTTCTTGAATGCAAGAATTCATTTTAAAAACAGTGAAGAGAAATAATAAACATAACTTAAATCCTACTTGTTTAGGTACTGGTAGCATATAAAAGTTGTAAATATAGTCTTTTGATGCTATTTTAGCCATGAAAGGATGAAACACAAATTTTTTTATTTTTTATTTTTTATTATTTAGGGTTTATATATTTCTTTGTTATTAATTCTCAGTATTCTTCTTAACTTGTTAACAGGCTAGACCTTGCAAGACTCTATGGGTAAGTGGCATCAGCACTTCGACATCCAAAGAAGATCTGGAACAAGAATTTGCCAAATTTGGTAAAATGGAGGATTTTAAATTTATTAGGGAAAAGAATACAGCATACATCGATTATGCCAGATTGGAAGATGCATCAAAGGCTCTTAAAGTTATGCACAATAAGTATAAAAGTGGAAGTGTGCTTCGTGTGGATTATCTAAGATCCAACTCAAGAAGAGTAAGTTATTATCGATTATAAAATAATAATATTTTGAAAACAAGTTATATCATGTTTGACTGCTTTTGTATAACAGGACCAGGGTCCTGATTCGCGTGAAAGTCAACATTTTAGAAATATGGTCCCACTTGATTCTCCTTGGTTGCCACCAGATGCTCATAGGCAACAGGTTGGTTATAACCTAGTTCTAGTTATGTTTTTTTTTTACCGCGTTATTTTACAGATATTGCGCAAAGTTGAGGTTTAGATACCAAAGTTGAAAGTAACAATTTTTTGGGTTTGTGCTTTCGGTCTTGTAACGAGTTTGGGTATTAACTATTAAGTTTCGTTAATTTTTCTCTTAGATTAGGTTGAAATGACCAAAATACCCTTTGACGTTTCATCCTTTGACTTTGACTATTCAAAAGGTCAAAAGGTATCTTGGTCATTTCATTCGAGAAGTTAACAGAAGTCAGCCTTAATACCCAAACTCGTTACAAAATGAAGCACAAACCTTAAACTTCTTACAAAATTGCTTAGTAGCCAAATCTGTTTCTTTATCGAAACCATAGGGACCATCTAATCATGTAATTGATTTATATATAGAGTTAATTACACAGATGGTCCATATGGTTTGGTTAAAGTAATAACTAATGTTTACAAGTATGAAGTTTGAGGTTTACGCAATTGCACCTTCAGTTTGTAACGAGTTTGGGTATTAAGGTTAACTTCCGTTAAATTAGAGTGAAAGTGACCAAAATATCTTTTCACTAGTTCTTCGAAAAGTCAAAGGGTATTGGTCGTTTCTCTTAGATTTAATAGAAAAGATAGCAATAATATCCAAACTCGTTACAAAATGAAAACCATAAACCCTAAATTTGTTACTTTTAAAACTTAGTACCCAAATCTGTTACTTTACCAAAACCATAGGGACCATCTATGTAATTAATTTATATATATGTATGTATACTTTATTTGGGAGGTGGGCGTGGAGGTCAAAACGAGTGCAGGTTAAAATCTGTCATTTTTTAATAATCAGTAAAATAAATTTACTACATTCTAGTTTTTCTCCCTGTTTACGTTTTTTTTATTTAAAGAATTAATCACCGTTTTATTTTGCAGCATAGCATGATGTTTGAAGGTCAACAAGGAAATGAAGAACAACCAAGTAACATTTTGGTAATATCATATCCTCCTATTATTCATGTTGATGAACAAATGTTACACAACGCGATGATATTATTTGGTGAAATTGACAACATCACAACTTTCCCTTCAAGAAACTACTCACTAGTTGAATTTAGAAGCATAGAAGAAGCCCAACTTGCAAAAGACGGGCTTCGAGGCCGTCTTTTTAACGACCCGAGAATATTAATCACGTTTTTTAGTAACGACCTTCATCATTCCGGCCCGATTCCTCATGGAATGTTTAATGAATTCGCACATCCGGGTTTACAAATGGATCCATACGGGCATCCTGTATTAATGCCGCCACCTAGACCATTTGGTCCTCCAGATGGCTTTGATCCTCTACTACAAGGTCCAGAGTTTAATCTGCCACCTGGCGCTAATCCTATCCATCCAATGGGTGGTCCTAATTGGAGAAGGCCTTCACCGACACCGGGACCCACCAGATCATCTCCCGGGTCGTGGGATGTTTTTGATGCAAGAGAATCTAAAAGGATGAGAACTGATGGGAATATTCCTTTAAGAGAGATGAATGAGCCGGGCCTGTTGGGCCCGGATCCGGGTTATGGTGGTGGCCCTAGGTTTCCGACCCGAGTTACTGAAAAGGGTCGACCCGGTTCTGATTATATTTGGCGAGGCGTTATTGCTAAAGGTGGAACTCCTATTTGTCATGCCCGTTGTGTTCCTATCGAAGATTGGATTGGATATGATATGTAAGCGATTTTCCTATCGAACATTTGTGATTATGATTTTGCATAATGACCAAATTACCCTTAACGTTTGTTATTCTGATTTTGCAGCCCTGAAGTTGTTAACTGCTCTGCGAGAACCGGACTAGATATGCTGGCGAAACACTATACCGATGCGGTTGGATTTGATATTGTTTTCTTCTTACCCGACAGCGAAGAAGATTTTGCTTCGTATACAGAATTCGTTCGTTACTTAGGTGACAAAAACCGAGCCGGTGTTGCTAAATTTGACGACGGGACCACTTTATTCCTGGTCCCACCTTCCGAGTTCCTCTCAGACGTTTTAAAAGTATCCGGTCCTGAACGTTTGTATGGAGTCGTTCTAAAGTTCCCTCAACACGCGCCTGCCAGCTCATCATCCGGCCCATTAACCAAACCTCAGTTTATCGACAAACCGCAAGTTCCTTCTCAAAACGAGTACAATATTGTTCCGAACTCGGAGAAGGTGGTTCAAGTTGATTATAGTGGGGTCCCACATGATGAGTTAAAGTCAAACCCGAAGTCAACAGCTCCGTCTCATAGCCCCTTGGCCCCACCTCCACCTACCCCCCAAACCGCGCTTTCGTTAACACCCGAACTTATCGCAACATTAGCTTCATTAACCAAGGGGAAGTTAACCGGTCAGCAACAACAACCGGCTCGGGCTCAATCAGTGGGTCCCACTAATGACAGACCACTTCGGGGTTGGGAATACGAACCCGACCGGTCCAACTCAAGTGGACAGTTGATACAACCGCCGAACAGTACCTTTCACGGTCAACCACAAATCCCTCCTCAGCTTCCGGGTTATCAGTCAAACATGGTCAACGACGCTCATTTGACCGCTACGGGTAACTTCCCGCCAATTCAAGATTATTCTTATAATATGCCACCACAACACGAGGCGGTACCGTCACCTATGACAAATCAAACATCTCAAATTCCACACAACACATACCCCAGTTACGCATTTGAACAAAAACCGAATGCGGGATCGGGTTTACAAACTGGAGGTAATGTTTACCAGCCACCACAAGGGTCGGTGCCAGCTGGTCCGGAGAATCTGCAGCTACCGGAACAGATGCAGCAGCTACAGTCAGCGTTATTTGCTGCTAGTCAGCAACCGTCGGATTTTGATGCTGATAAGAATGAACGGTATCAATCAACGTTGCAGTTTGCGACAAATCTTTTGCTTCAAATACATCAGAAGCAACCAGGGCAAGCGAGTGGAAGTGGTTCTCTTCATTGAGGTATTACCAAGCCCATGTATTTTTTTATAATTTTTTTTAAAATTCTAATTAAAATTAAAATTTTTGCAATTTTTAGCTTTTTTATTAGAGTAGTTAAGATTTGATGGGTTCGTTCATCTAGTTAATAGTTTGGTCAGTCTTCCTGTCTTCCTCGTTGGTTCGACTTCTGAAACTTGAGTGCAAGAGGTTCATGTCAAGTACGCGAGGGTCTATGTACAACTAAACAAGCTTTACGTACAACTAAATTAGATTATTATACGTCTTCTAGGCATAGTTGTCAATAGCGCTTGTAGCGCTCGTTGTAGCGAATAGCTTAAAGGTGAGTTGCCGCTATATACAGATAGCAACCAAATAGCGTGATTCAACGTTTTTTTTAACTAATTAGGGTTTACCGATGATCAGAGTTTTTATGTAATTGACTAGGGTTTTCGGTATTTTTTATTAATATAAACGCATAAATATGCTATAAAATAGCTATAAGTGCTATAAATCGTTAATTAACGTTGTAAAATAGGCTAAAAATTCTGGTAGCTGGTTCTCTTAAATCTGGCTTTGATACCAAATTGTCACACCTGGTTTTCAGATGAATAACGTAGGTTGGATTTATCTCAAATATAACAACTTTATATCTTTTAAGTACAAAGTAAATCCTAATTTATCATCTATACAAAGTTAAATCTCATATAAGAATGTGTCTTCTAAATAGCCAGCAGAAGACTTGCTCTATTTTCATCTATCGTTACTATTATTCTGATTATATATAATATAATAATAAATTATAATATCTGAAATACATGCTAAAATATGTCAACTGGTAAGGGTTTAAGTACAATTGCCAACACTAAAAAAATAAAAATTATGCACGTACTTAAACCCAAAGGGTTTGAAATGAAACACGTGGTTTAGATACGAGGAACACATAAGAACTCATGATGAAATCGTATCTGTTTATCGACCCTAATAAGAATCGGGGTTTGGGTTTGAAGATAATTCGGGTCAAGTTAATTGGAAACTGTAGTGTTAATGTATGAGCAACTAAACAGGCTACTAATTGCGTTACTAAAAACACGCTCGAGTGCCAAATCTAAAATTGAAAAAATGCACACATCGTTTATTTTAAAACATGAAATAGTATAATATTAGCGTTGATTAAAATTAATATGAATTAGTATTATATTCTTTTTGATTGAATTGGCGATATAAGCTTTGAATATGAAGATCTAAAGACTATGAAAATTAAAATGCCTTAATGTACTGATGTAGTCTACGACTCCAAGCGAGGGTTTGTAATTATGTATATCAAACACCAATAAAAAGTCCGCCTTAAGTTGGCTCTTATTTGGGTTAACTCTATTACAAATTACTAGATATGTCATTTAGCAATGTTGGTGGATATTGCTAATTGTTAATTTCATTCCTGAGTTTCTAAATGTTTATTTTAATCCTCTTAAAGCATTCACATTTGGTTCTGTAAAAATTGTGTGACTAATTTTTTATATTATAGAGACTGATTGAGAGTACTTATGAGTAGGGAGTGGTTGTAAGTGGAGAGATCTAGAGAAACTTATAGATTCACGAAATATATAGAAATACTATTTATTAAAGTATATATGAAACAGAAAAAAGTAATATTAAAGTATAAAAATTATTATTTGGTTGAACATGAGAGAAAAATAATGATAAAGGTATAAACAATATTATTTAATTGAATATGTAAAAAGAAAAAATATTATTTAATTTATTGTTATTTATGATAGAAGACCAAATGTGAAGGCTCTAAAGATTTTTAAAGTTTTTCTTTATTTCTTTTGCTTTTTTGTACATAATTTAACTTTTTGTTATTTTAATAATCACAATTAATTTAACACCCTGGTGCTTGTATATTTCTATGTATAAACTCGGGTTGACCTATCTTTCAACGTATTTGTTAAAAACAAGTAACGTCAAATATAATACTCTCATCTTGCTGACATTACTGTAGCACGTGGAACCGAGCCGTCTGCCCGTCTTAAATCATACGTTTTGGTTTGACGCTCATTGCAATATGCAACCCTAAATGATTTAAAGTTTTTCAACATAAATTTAAATGTTTTTGAAATAATTATCTTTCTCGGCTTTGTTGTAATGCGATCGTGCGATTTAACGAGTTGCAACGTGTGAAGGGTTTCTTCTTTTTTTAATGTGTTGCATCCCGTGGCTTAATCGATTCAAATAGTTTTCGCGTCCAACACAATGCAATATGCGTTCATTTCTTTAATGTACTTAAGTCGTCGACGAAACACACTTAACAAAGTTTCAAAGCGTCACATTTTGCGTCTTAATATATTTAGATAGTTTTTGCGTTCATCCTGCCGTGCGGGTCAAATTTGTTATTCTCAAGCCAATTCCCAAACAAAATATGTAGGCCGGGTTAGGGTTTCATTCTTAGTCAAATTTGGGTGTTTGGGTTCCATCTCAATCGGGTTTTGAGCAATTTGGGTCTAGTTGATAATCGAGTTTGGGTAAAAACTACAGCCCTACTCTAAATGTGTGTCCGAATTACAATTTTTATCCTATTTTTGTTTAATCTCATAACAAATTAACAATAAAATCATAACAAAAATTCGTTTTTATGAGTAATAATGTTTTCTTCTACGACACTCTATAACTAATTACGGTCATAAAAATTTACAAAATGTAAAACACAAGAATACAGAACTAGGAGATTTATATTTGTTTCATAATTTTTGTATATCAAGTAAAATTATAGATTGCTAACGTGATTAATGTTCAAGTGTAGGGTCAAAATGAAAACATTGCTCTGTGTGACGTGGTCAAACGTATTATTGTTTCCTTGTGGAGTGGAAGAAAATGGCGTGTTCGTCCAAATTTATCTCCGACGTAAACTGTTATGGATAATGTCTTCAAAACTACCTAGGATGATTTACGATTGAATTTTTTCATCGGTTTATGAATTTTAATATTTTCTTTTGTGGGATTTTCACAAATGTCTCTCTGGGTTTTTTTTGGGTACACCTGTGTTATGAGAACCGCTAGATAATTAATTATTAAAAAAGGTACGTGATTAAATAAGGACAATTAGAAAATTTTAAATTTAGAAAAAGGTCATTCAAGACTTGATGAAACGTGTAAGAGATAACATATATGATTAATGAAGTGGGAGACTAGACTAAATATAAGAGACTAAACATGATTAGTGTGTGCGGTGTGGGAGACGGGGAGAGCCACCCCGGGCTTGGCCTTGATTGGGAATACCACGCCCCCGGAAACGGGGTAGGGAGGAGCGGGGGAAGGACACCGGAAGAAGCCGCTTAAAAAAGTGGGGTGGGGCCCACAATTTGTTCAATTTAATTAATATTAAAAATCAAATAGTTATGAGGTGGAGAAGTGGGAAAAAGTGGGAGAAAGTGAGACGACACCAAGTAAATTGAAGAAAAGTGGGAAAAAGTAAAGAAAGCTGACGTGGCGCTGATGTGGAAATGGGGAAAGGTGGGAAGGAGTGGGACGACTCCCCCCACTCTTAAGGCAACTGATAAATACCAAAAGGCTCATATAATCATATCCGAGGAAAGTTTTGAAGTAAAGGCTTAAGGTCACTGGCTGTTGAAATTTAGACATGGGGACGAAAGTCACGGCACACATAATTTTTTTTCTATGGGTATGTTTAGAGTTATATGTTCGGGTCTGTGATTCATGTCAGGTTAAACAATAAAAACTCTAAATATTTAATTTTTCACCAAATCCACCATCATAAACCTTAATTCTTGTAAAATTGTGAAAATAAATACAATGCGATAGTTAATACACACTAACATCAACATAATACGAGTTTAGAACTCTAGTACTATTCAATTTCAATCCGAATTTCATGATTCGCAAACCTTAGGTGTTGTCGAACTCTGTCAAGTCACTTACCTTTATGTGACTATTCGATTTTACGTTACTAAATGTGGATTAATTTATCTGTTTATTTTTTCATAATAAAGATGCACCTGAAGGTTTTTTGTGTTTTGTTCTATATATTGACCAAAATAAGATGAACTAATGTTCGCTTGGCACAAGCTTGATTATATATATATATATTTTTTTAAAACACTATTAAAAGTATAGAATCATAGAATACAAACCCTAGAACACACCAAGACTTGTTTATTGTTTAAATACTCTTTTGACATTCTCTGAAGAGTTCAATGTGTGTGAATATCACTGCAAATATATGTGAAGAAAGTTGTATTTGAAGATTGATTATCTTGGACTCTTGAATATTCATACATATGTTGATATCAGTCTCTAATAGAAAACGAAATTTAAATTCTAAAATACCATCTTTCGAGTAAAATGGTGGATTCTAATTAAAGTTTCTTTGCTAACATTGTTTCTTTATGTAAACTAAAACTTGGTGAGTAGTGTGGCCATCTTTTATGTTTTTATGCATCATTGGGGAATTGAAGATGAATGGAGCAATTGGACGTGTTTGAGGACCTCGTGCAACAATTCTTAATTAGCACAACGACCACCTTATAACACAAATGGAGTAATATTTTTGATTTAGTAGCATTTAATATACAAAGTATATATAACAGAAAATCTAGTGCACTTGATAATTAAATCAAGATTCTACATTTTATTTTGTGGCTCCACAAAGTAAGAAATTGTACTAACAAAGGGTGACACCGGAGAAAAAGTTATACTAGCATCAATTATTAATTCAAAAAAGAGAAGTACTCTCTCTCTATCTCTTTCACTTTATGTCACTTATTGATTAAAAAAAGACCAAACGATTGTCATTAACCATCAACACATGAGCATCACACTTGATCATGAGCTCCAGCAACTTGTACAATTCTCCTGGTTTGATCCATCTTTTTCTCAACTTTCAATTTTGTGTATCCTGATTTGATTAGTTTTAAGCATGACTAATCTTTTTGCCAAATTTCAAGTTATAGTTTTATAGACTTATAGTTAGTGAAGTTCGGAACTAGCTCATCTAATAACTACATTGTTATCTAGATGTTTATACTGATTGATGACATGATATACGTTAGATTGAATATGGATCTGCTTAATTTGTTCGATCCCCAAACAACCAGACAGAAATTTAAATTATACATCTCATCTAGTCATGTGTTTGAACTTCAAACATATTGATATATGATTGCATTTTGAGTACCGTTTACGTACGGGTTACAAAATTTGATACTATGGAAGCTGTAGAACACTTAAAGATTCCACTTGAAGAATTAAAGTTGGCAACCAGAAACTTTAGTGATGAAAATTTAATTGCGCAAGGAGGTTTTGGGAAGGTTTATATAGGAAAACTCACTCAATCGGGGCAGCTGAATACTGTGGCTGTGAAGCGGTTAGATCGTACGTACGGACAAGGTGACCGTGAGTTCTTGATGGAAATTCAAATGCTTTCATGTTATAGGCACAAAAACCTCATCACTCTTGTTGGTTTTTGTAAAGAAAGTGACGAAAATGTCCTTGTTTATGAGTATGCAAAACATGGAAGCCTTGATAGATATCTAGCCGACGACAAGCTATCGTGGATACAACGTCTTAAAATAAGCATTGGGGCCGCTCGTGGTTTTGATTACCTTCATAACGACGTGGGACCCCAACACAGGGTCTTGCATCGCGATATAAAGAGCTCAAACATTCTCCTAGATGAAAATTGGGAAGCGAAAATATCTGACTTTGGATTGTCAAAAATAGGTCCTTCTAATGTTGAGTTCACATTTCTTGTGACTAATGCTTGTGGCACCTATGGCTACATTGATCCCGAATATAGGAAAACTGGCATCCTAACAAAGGAATCCGATGTTTATTCATTTGGGGTTGTGTTGTTTGAGATACTTTGTGGAAGGCTTGCACTTGATATGTCATATCAAGATGAACGTCGATTTCTTGATTCACTCGTCCAACGATATTGTGAACAAAATAGGTTACACGAGATAATCCTTTCTAGTATCAAAAATGAAATGAAGGAAGATTCATTTGACATTTTCTCAATGGTTGCATATCAATGCTTGAAAGAAAAACGTTCGGAGCGGCCAACAATGACGTGGATTGTGGAGAAACTAGAAAAAGCATTGGAGCTTCAAGTAAGTTTCATGAGAAATATCAAAATTAGCACACAATTTATAGTCCATTTGTATCTTTCACATCCAATAAACTATAATATCTAGGGATATTAGAATTTAATAACCTCAAATTTAACCTATTGCCCTCTAATAATCACAACTCAAGAAATTATAGGTTACCACCGGTCCCAACTATTATATCATTTACATGTGATAGTCTCCGGCTAACAAAGCCTAACTTGTTAGCATATTGCTGTCGTGTTATGTTATGTCAGCAATATACTAACGAAATTAGGTTCCGTGAAGATTGTTACAAATAAATGATATAAGAGTTGGAAATGATGATAACAATTCGTGAGTTGGATTATTAATGCGTAATAGATCAATATTGAGATCATTAAAATCCAATTTGCCTAATATCTATATATTTTTCAAGGTTAATAGCAAAGTAGCCGGATTTATTCGACTAGGAATTTGGGGAAAACAAAGTGGAAGTCCTCACAATAACTGGTCTTTTGAACTAGACCAAGGTCATAAGCTTCAAAAGATAACCATTGATCATGGTGATGATGTTATATACTCTCTCATGTTCACCGCCGAATGTGGAGGTATTTCGCACACTTCTAACAAAGCTGGCGGTTGGGCCGGTGGCCAAACAGTTTCCGAGGTGAAAACAAACATATACCTGAATTAACTAACCATACTTAATCAACCCGCACGTGCATAACATATATATAATTTTTTCATACATTATCAGGTCACGTTTGGCAATGATGAGGAAATAGTTGGCATTAAAGGTAGCGTTGGTACTCGAAGTGGTTATACAATAATTTCATCATTGCTATTTGAAACCAACAAGAGGATCCATGGACCTTTTGGTGGAAGATCCGATTCTGTGTTCTCCATACCATGGGACAAAGGGTCACTAGTCGGATTTTACGGGGTCGCTGGTTATTTTATTGATGGGATTGGTGTCTACGTGAAAGCTCGTGAAGAAATTATGAGGATTGGAACATGGGGAAAAACTTATTCCGAAGATCCGAAAAATAGATGGTCTTTTAAACTTGAGAGAAATCATCATTTAAAGAAGATAACCATTGATCATGGTGATCTCATATATTCTCTAATGTTCACTACACAATATAGAGGGATAACCTATAGGTTTAAAAAGATTGGTGGATGGAATGGAGGTGATAAAGTTTCTGAGGTAATTAAAAAATGACAACTTAACACAAACAATATAGCATAAAGTTTGTTCCTTGTTATTGTTTAAATCTAATCTTTCGTAATTAATTTGGTTAGGTAACATTCGAATGGAATGAAGAAATTATTGGTATTAGTGGAACAGTTGCATTATCAAGGGGAACTGATGCCGGTTCCAGAATAGTCCTAAGAAGACATGGTCCCAAGCTGATACTTGACATGTTCCCCCCCTTCCAGGCCCATCACAAGGAAAACGAAACCGTAATTTCATCAATATCATTTGTAACAAACAAAGAAACTTATGGACCATTTGGTAATGTACGAGGGACACCTTTTATGGTACCATGGAATATTGGTTCATTTGCTGGATTTTATGGTCTTTGTGGATGGTATCTCGACAGTATTGGTGTTTATTTGAAGGCTAAAAAGTAGGATATGGGAAAATAAACTTTCTTTTATGATATTTAATATGTTTGTCGATCTATTAGAAGTTTTACATGTATCATATTGTGTTGGTTTCTTTTGCTATAATCTATGTAGTTAATCTTACCCTTTGGCAAATTGGATTTTAATAATTCCAACTTTAACCTATTGACTTGTAATAATCTCAACTTAGGAAATTGTTAAACTAGTCTCAACTTTTATATCATTTACTTGTGACATTCCTTAACTAAACGAGGCTAACTCTGTGAGCATATTGCTGACGTGGCACTGCTGACGTCATGTCAGCATATCACGTCAGCAAATATTGCCATATCAGCATGTCATGCTAGCAATATGCTAACGGAGTTAGGCTTCGTAACTATGGACTGTCACAGGTAAATGATATAAAAGTTTGGATTTTTATTAACAAGATCCCGAGTTTGGATGATTGGAGGCCAATAGCTCAAAGCTGTAATTATTAAAATCCAATTTGCCTTATTCTTTCAGATTAAGAAAGTATTTAATTAGAGATTTCATTATGCATGCTCTAAATATTTATTGACTTCATGTTTCTAACAACTCTCATGGTTGTACTATACATTCCATCCTCACCAACTCCTTAACAATTAATACTCATATTAAGATTATGTCATTTATAAGGTATACTTAATTAAGATTATATTGGTGTCAGGTTGTTAATTACTGAATTAGTCACTCTGAATTGGTATGTCAATTACATTAACAAATTGGTTTGAAAATTACACAAGAATGACAAGAACACTCATCATCCCAATCGACATTTTTTGTTTTCAAATGCGGATTTTTAGACCTACGTACAAATACTAATGACCAATCTTTTGTAGCTGACTCTATTAGTGACACCAAGAACACAAGATAACAAGATTCACCATGACGCTGATATTAGACAAGAACCCTTCAATGTAGAACATTATTCGTTGCTTATATGTTCCTATATAAAAAGCAAGTGCCTACAAAATAAGTGTGTTATAACGCGCGCTTTGCACAATCTAATTAACATAGGGCATTTTTGGTTCATGGAATTTAGAAATAGAATTGGAATTGTAAAGTTATTTAACCAAAAACATGTCTTAAAATCCTTCACCTTCCCTATGGAATTCAGAATTCAAATCAATCCAATGGAATTTTGCAAACATTACTGAAATATCCTTTTTGAACAATTATGCACCGCCAACACTAGGGGTCGGGTTGGGTTGGGTTTGGCCTCTACCCAAACTCAAACCTATATTTCGGGTTTTATAATTTTTTACCCGTTTGGGTTTGGGTTTTTCGGGTTTCGAGTTGGGTTTGGGTTTATTCCGGGTTATCAAAATAGGCAAAATAAAAAGACTATTATATAAATGGATCGTGAATCGTGGGATTGAAGAACCACACATTTTGGAAGGTAGTCTCTTATGTTGCGACTTATAATTATGAGCGGGAAATAGAGATTAGCTAATTAAAACATAGAAATACAAGTATGAGTTGGACTTAATCTTTTTTATTTATTTAAGAACATATATACATGTGGGTTATGCTTGATTTTTTTTATCTAGAAAGTGATTTGGCTAAATAAAATTTGGTGTGCATATATATATA
This sequence comes from Stevia rebaudiana, assembly GCA_009936405.2. Lineage (NCBI taxonomy): Eukaryota > Viridiplantae > Streptophyta > Magnoliopsida > Asterales > Asteraceae > Stevia > Stevia rebaudiana. The sequence continues at coordinate 19,787 of WOUH02073780.1, forward strand.
TACACACACACACACACGTGTGCATACATACATGTATTTCAGGTATTATTTTAAGCAAACCTAAACCCGTCGGGTTTCAGAACACTCAACCCAAACCCGTCGGGTCTATTTGTGTTTTTTTGGGTTCGAATGAGTTTTTTCGGGTTCATGCTCCCCTATCCAATGCCGACGAAAAACACCTATGGGTGTTAGAGGCGGGATTTCGATCTCGATCCTTTCACCTCTGAATGCAAACAGTCATAGGCCGTTGCAGCAATGCTGTTATAAAAAAAACTCATCCCCACCAAAATCAAAAGAAAACATTTCATTGTTCATTAGCTCAAATGAATTAAACCGAGAACAATTGTTTGTGAATCAAAATCATTCATTCATACCGCAGAAAGGATTGTCAGAACACCTGCTGTGAATCAAGATCGTTGTTCAGTAGACTAAAACATGTTTATTATAGATTCAGAATCGAAAACCTAACTGTTCGTTCCCAAATTAAAACCCAAATTGTTCAATACCCAAATCATTAAACTTGATTGAAAATCAAAACCCGAATCATTCCTTCGGTATCAATTAACTTTTTCATAATTCGTTCGGACCAAAAAAAATAGTTAACAATCAAAAGCCTCAAAAGAGTTGTCGATAACTTACACAAGTCAAAACATTTTGTTGGAGACCAGCTCAGAATCCACTAAAGAAAATAGATGGAGATGGCGATGATCCATGTGACGAAGATGTGAACAAATCCTTAATTTAATTTTATTTTATTTTTTATTTAGGGGTATAATTTTTAGGGGCATTTTTGTCTTTTAAATTTTTTTACATGCTAATCCCATCAGCAAATTTACCAATCAAACACAAAAATAATTTTGTTAGATTCCATTTCATTTCCAAATCAAATTCCTTTCCTAATGCATATTTGTATTTTGATTTGTTGTAAACTTAGTATTTCGTATTATACATAAAAAAGTGATAATAATAATTAATTCTATTTCCTATAACTTTATCTTTTAGATGTAAAAGTTCTAGTCTATAATTTAATAGGTAAATCTCGTGTGTTACACGGGTTGAATAAATGTTATTTACTTAAATATAAAAAAAATATATTGTTAAAAATTATGTGTATCGCATTAGTTGAATAAACTTGGGTATAACACAAATTGATCGTACGTACTGTAATCAATTAACACATATAGTCGTCAAAATATTTATTTAAAAAAATGACGTAATATTTATAGTTTATGTTAAACTGATTTTTAAAACATTTTTTTCGAAACTTTGCATGAATATTTTGATGTAATTAATAGATGTTAATTTAATTAAAATGTACTTATTGTTAAAATTGCTTTTTATAGATATATACAAATAAACAACTAAAACTTAGATTTGTTTAATAACATATTTTTTACATTATGTACGTTTACTACTCAAACCATTGAACAACATTAAATATTCGATTTTTTTACATCAAAAGACTTTAACAAAATCCTAGAAATTTTGTTCTTGATCATCTCTGAAATGAAATTAATACAACGATTTTAAATTTTGAATTCTTTAATTGAAACATGACAAGAGATTTGAAACGATAGTTTGAAGTTTAGGTAAGTGTTAAGATTATTAGGGATTGCAATAGCGGATTTGATGGTAGTTTACATAAATACAATGATTTTAAATATATACTATAAATAGAATGACAAAAAAAATTGTGCGGGAAAATTTTTGATGGAAAAAGGACACGTGGCAACTAAAAACTTTCTTTATTATGTAGTATAGATAAATTTATTTCAAAATGTAACAAAATGAATACCAGGCCCCAAGTGAACATGATTTCTAAACGTTGGAGACCCGGACGTATGTTAAAGTTAAAACAATTGGGAACTTCAATTTTTTATATGATAATAATAATTTGTAGTTTAAAAATATGATCAAACTCAATAATCTTTGGCAACGTCATCAGTTGGAGGGCTCTCAACCTTTGGCACACGTCTTGAACTCTTGTTCTTCAAGGCGTTGGAGAATGAAAATATATATGACACATGAGATACAAATGCATGTGCGAACCCAGGAACCACGGGAGGGTTGTCAGCTTGACCGTCATTGGCAAATCCGCAACGACACGTATCCACACTCGTAGCTCAGTTTGGGGACCGGTCAGATTTTTTTATGGGGAGTTGGTCTTAAAACGAAGGTTTATGATCTGATCCGAAGCTAAGACTCGGTATGGGTGCTCACAAAGTGCATGCAGGTTCTCACCGTGGTTGAGTCGAGCTGTGAGCTCAAACCTTCCCAACCCTGGAAGAAGACGTACTATAACAACTGGCCATTTTTCGGCAGTTGACCGATCGATTTCCGATCTTTGACATTTGTAAATTGTCCGGTACCTACTTGTAATTTGATATTTATGTGAAATAAATGATCTTATTATATTCTAAATTGTATTTTGATGCATTTGAGCGTATGCGGAATTTCGATTCGAGCGACGGTTTGAAAGTTACACGCAAAACGATGCAACGTTCCATAAGCCCGAAATCCCGACATCTCCAATTAAGATGAAACCAATGGGGTTAGATCCGGAACGGAAAATCGTGAACATAGGCGAAAACCGCGCATAAAACGGAGTCCTAACGAAACGGGAAAACGCGTTTGAAGTTAACCCGACTGACCGAACGAGGTTCGGGAATGACGTGGCACCACGTGGCTGGTTCGG
>WOUH02073812.1:0-22430 GCA_009936405.2 Stevia rebaudiana
AATGGAATGTTTGTTTGGTATAATTGGTGTTGCGCATTATAAACCGGTTGACTCGATCCTGCTGTTGTGCTGACCCGGTTAGTAACACTGACCGCTGCCTGAACCGGCCGGAGGCCGGGGGCTGAGGAGCGGGGTGTTACAATCGGGATACCCGATGAAGTGACAAGTCACTGTTTCATGTCAAGATTCTTTAACAAAGGATTGTAGAGTTTAGCTACGACAAGACAAACCCATACTTTCATATATTTAAGACTTGGTTTCCTTCTTGTCCATAGTTTATAAGGAGTTTAAGAGACATTTTTGGAAGGAACTATGTTGAGTATATGAAAAACTGTCTTTAAGGGCTCAGCCTAGAGGAATGACGGTAAGCCCGAATTTGCTAACATACTACGTACCATGTTCATTAGGGTTCTGTTTCTCCTTTCATCAACACCATTTTGTTGTGGAGTGTCTCGTATGGTATATTGGTTCACGATCCCTTGGCCCTTACAAAACTCATAGAATGGACTACGAGCCTGACCCACATCAGTGTGTGATATGATCATCCGGATCAGTTGCGCCATTGTATTTACCAATGTTTGTGGGCATTTTCAATTTTGCCGGGAATTCTGCTTTAGCTATTCGTGGTGTGAATTTGAATTGTGCAATTAGGGCCTCCAGCTTATATGGTTTAGTGAGGTCATCTGATTAGTCATAAGTTTGAATTTGGTTTGTGTTGGTGGGATTGTTGGTAGTGGCTGGGTTTTGGATGGCTGTTGGTGTGGTGAATTGTAGGCGATTAGTGAGTTCTGCCAACCTGATCTCATGGTTGTACCTGTCTACCCATGCGGCGTAGACCGCTAGGTTGGTTATATTGTTTTTTTGTGGGAGTGTTTGCGGGGTTGTGAAAATGGTAAAAGGCATCGATGGTGTTGGTGTGTCTTGTGTGCTTGTGTTGGGTAATGTTGGTTATGTCTGAGTTACTGGGGTAGGGAAATTGATGTATGGGAATTGTGTGTGTGGGATCAATGGTAATGAAAACGGGGTTGTTATCGTGGAGAACATAGAGTTTTGACTTGTTGTGGGTGTGAATGGTGTGGTGTGATAAGCCGGATATGGGGGTGGTAGCGAAGTGGGATTTGCGGTGATAGCTATTGATGGTGTTATTGTTTTTTCTTCCCGTTGAATCGATCGTGAGATCTCATCATCGGGAGCGTTCAACGCTGTTTGTTTGTTGTGTTCGTCATGAGTTTCAGATTCAACTGATTATAATGGTGAAGTTGCTTGTTCGAAGTAGCGGATGGCGCCAATGAAGAAACAGAGAACTAAGACCGTAACTAATAATTCTATTTCCACAAGTGATTGCAATCAATCGAGATCTAATTCTCACAAGTACAAGATCTAAAATTAAATCTGAAGAACAATAGAGAAATGAAATCTGCTTGAATGGTTGCTTAATGGCGTGCTCCGTTCTTCCTTCCAACAGATTCATAATTATAGGTAGTTAGGTGGGGCCTAAGTGTGAGGAAAGCATGTTAACTTTTAGTGGTCCGGATGAGAGGGACTTTTTGGGGACCTCTGGATCTTTGCCACGTGTCGTAAGTTTGTTATTCCTTTTTTCCCTTTTCCCCGTAATGGATGTTGTGTCAGATTTTTAGTCGGGTTTTCTTGGGTGGGTTTTTATCCTTTTGATTTGCTATCCCCTTCAGGTGATACCTTGAGCTAGTCCTAAGAGATTGTTAGTTTCGATGTACTTCTTGGTGTTCTTGTTTTTCAATTCATGTTGATGGGTAGGAGCTACTTGCTAGGAGTTTGAATATACCTTTTTAGTGATTTGTTGAATTCCTTTTTGCCTTTAAAAAAAAGAAGCTATTAACATATATATATATATATATATATATATATATATATATGTATGGCATGGAATCTTTGCTAACCCTTTTCAAAGGTGTTAATCCATTAACTCTCATCCAACGGTTGCTTTTTGATCTAATGATCTAGATTTAACCATATTTTCAGCCATTTTTTTTAATTCAAAAGGGCAAAAAGGTCATTTAATTTATCCACTTTCTCCTTTTTTTAAATTTTCTTCCGCCTATGATTTTAAAAAAGCCATAACTTTTATATAATAATTCATTTTTTTATATAACACCATTAAACTCGTCTCATTTTTCTCTTTAATTCGGTTATAGTCTTGACATTTTTTTTATTTTTTTCGGACGTCGGTTCTTACATCGGTGTTTACGTCGATGTTTAATTCGGTTATAACATTTAAATTACATCATTTAAACTCGTCCCGTTTTTTCAGACGTTAACGTTTTTTATATACCCGTTTTTTTCGGACGTTGACATTTTTCAAACCCCTTTGTTTTTCGGACATTGCCGTTTTAGACCCGTTTTTTATTAGACGTTGACGTTTTTCAAACCTATTTTTTTCGGACGTTGACGTTTTTAGTACCTTTTTTTTTCAGACGTTGACGTTTCATAGCCGTTTTTTTCGGGACGTTGACGTTTTTCAAATCCGTTTTTTTTTACGTTACGTTTTCAGTCTCATTTTTTTTTTCAGACGTTGACCTTTTTCATACCCGTTTTTTTCGGATGTTGACGTTTCAAACCCGTTTTTTATCAGACGTTTTTTCCCGACATTTTATATTACGTTAATGTAAACTGAAATATAAGATGACGTTTTTCAGACCCGATTTTTCGGACGTTGACGTTTTTCTGACCCGTTTTTTTCGGTCGTTGACATTTTTTAGGACCGTTTTTTAAGACGTTGACGTTTTTCAAACCCTTTTTTTTTCGGCCGTTGACGGTTTTCCGACCCCTTTTTTTGGACGTTGACGTTTTTCAGACCCGTTATTCAGACTCGTCTCATTTTTCTTTTTAATTTGGTTATAATCTCGACATTTTTCATACCCTTTTTTTCGGGCGTTGACTTTTTCAATACCGTTTTTTTTTGGACGTTTACGTTTCAGACTTGTTTTTTTTTTCGAATGTTGACGTTTCAGACCCGTTTTTATCGACCGTTGACGTTTTCAGACCTGTTTTTTTTACGTTGACGTTTTCAATACCGTTTTTTTAGACGTTGACGTTTTTGAGGCTCGTTTTTTATTTGGACGTTGACGTTTTCAATACCGTTTTTTTAGACGTTCACTTTTTTTATACTCGTTCTCAATAAAGGTTTATATTCTTGTAACATTGATGAAACATCACAAATACCAAATTACACTATTGAAATAAAAATTACACTGAAAAACACATCTAAAAATTATAAGTTACACAACTGTAATTCTGTTTTAATTTACATAAAAAATTTAAGAATTACTTTAGAAATGGATAATCTGTTGGTTTAAAAAATGATAAACCAAATGGAATGCATCAAGAATCAAATCAAACAAATTACACCGGAAGTACATCCAGCAAAAAACAAAAAATGGATAACCCGTTTTTCCATACCCATTTTTTCTATGTTTACATCACTGCTTATCATAATTAAAGACTTCCAAGTTACGGACATTGACGTTTTTCATACCCATTTTTTCGGACGTTGACGTTTCAGACCCGTTTTTATCGACCGTTGACGTTTTCAGACACGTTTTTTTTACGTTGACGTTTTTAATACCTTTTTTTTAAACATTGATGTTTTTCAGGCTCGTTTTTTTTTTGGACGTTGACGTTTTCAATACCCTTTTTTTAGACGTTGACGTTGACGTTTTTTATACTCGTTCTCAATAAAGGTTTATATTCTTGTAACATTGATGAAACATCACAAATACCAAATTACAGTATTGAAATAAAAATTACACTGAAAAACACATCTATAAATTGTAAGTTACACAACTGTAATTCTGTTGTAATTTACATCAAAAATTAAAGAACTACTTTAAAAATGGATAATCCGTTGGTTTAAAAAATGATAAACCAAATGGAATGCATCAAGAATCAAATCGAACAAATTACAGCGGAAGTGCATTCAGCAAAAAACGAAAAACATCAATTGCTTACAATCAACAAAAATCTATAAAATTCAGTTGAATTTCATCCAATCCACATGAAGCCCGCTGTAATTTAAATTGAAAAGGTAAAATTGTATGCAATCAAACCCAATTCAATTCATAATTCCAAATAAAGTGATTCAAATTTAATCACATCTAACATCTAACATCCGATTTCAGAAACATAAGATGCAAAAAACCACAAACAGAGGCTGTCTTACTTCACTGTAACACACAAAAAATACGACATTTACATCATTGTCAACGCGTTTCATTAATATTTTCCTATACCGCGCTAATTATATCACTGTAACTAAAAGTGTAACACACACAAAATTACATAAAAAATTAAACTTACACAACATTACAATGTGTTTGAAACTTGTAGCAACCAAAAACCATAACCATTAAATTACATTACAAATTAAGTGTACACCACGTTACAAGTTAACATTACAATATCTTGGACACTTGTAGCAACGTAAAACCAATCACCGTTGTCCGTTGTAACAAACTTAAAATAAGACAAGCCATTATTTTCTCGTATACGATCGTGCTTACAAAACAATGTAACATGATCTAAAAAAATTCCATCTTACAAACACATGATATAAAACACATTTACAATCATTTACATCAAAAAATTAACAACAATATTACATTCAATACAAGAATTAACAACATTATATTATTACACCACAAAAAAAAAAGTTGCATTTCAATCTTATAATACACCATCAATGTTACATTATTATAACACTACATCAAAAAAATTTACACCAAAGAAAATATACAAACAATCGATGAAATATTCAAGCTTCTAGGGGATTTATTCATCTTCGTATGAATTATTTACAACAATGTAAAAAAAATTTACAACCATCGAATACCAATTTTAATAAAAAATATGTGATAATAACAATGTACATAACCACCTATATTACAATAACAAAACCGTAATTAACACCACCGGTGCAAATTAAAAAAAAAGGTCTATAATACATAACAAAAGTTTAAAAACTACTTAGGATAGCCTAAATTGCAAGTGAAATACAACCAATAAGATTATATTACTTTGAGCTCTTAAGCTTGACATAACCTTTTACCCAGTTTTGGGTAAAAACTAACGATGCAATTAATTGATGTAATTAACCCAAATTAACAAAACATGTATTTGGATTTAAAATCAAGAACAGCATCCGCAAAAAAAACCCATGAAGTAAATTGATGTAATTAACCCAAATTAACAAAACACATATTTGGATTTAAAATCAAGAAATACCTACTCAACAATCTGGAAAAAAAACCATGAAGTACCTCTTGTTTTCCAAGATTCTCAAATAATCAAATAGTTTCCTGGATTTTATTCAATTGTAATGGAACTAAATTCAGAGATCCTCAACAACAGATTAATCGCCGTTTTGTTGTGTTCTTCTTCGTCTTTATGAGCACCGATGTCGTTGACGGCTGATGGAAGACCACCGATCTAGCAGCAAGAAGTCATCTGCATCCATTACCGTAGGCGACTGCATCAATTTGGACCCGTTTCATTTAATATTTTCCTTGACATCGATAATTACATCAATTCAAACAAAAAAAAATTACACCACTCTAAGAAAATATATTGTAACTTATACAAAAATGCAAATTTACATCGTGTTGACACGTTTAAATTACGTTAACAACCATTTACATCACAAAACAAAAAAATTACACCACTATAAGAAATAATTTGTAACATTAATAACATTTCTGCCCTAAAATCGAATTCTAAGCCCCTAAAATCGTAAGATTCAAAAATTATAGATTAACAAACATAGATTCAAAAATATGCATTATTAAAAAGGATTGTGTGGCAAAAAAAAAGAAATTCGTGTATTGACAAACATAGATTCATCTCTTGGCCTGCATAAATTCTTCGAGCTAATTGATGTACTCAAATTACAATTTTTTTTTAAATCTTTCAAAAACTCCCCAATTTCTTTACCTGTGATGTTCGATGTCTCCTTGTAGAACCTCCAACACCAAAGCTGACCTCTGATTTATCAACAAAGATCTGTTCCAGTGACCGTAACTTCCACGATCCGTTGGCTGAATCAATTTCAACATCATAGACCGATGGATCGGGACGACACCACAACCGGTGACACCAACACCAACACCGTCGATTGCAGTGACCACCACCGTAAACCCATTAGCACCGCCGCAACCCACGAACACCGTTGAGATCGTTAATCAGGTTGAGACCACCGGTTGAGATCGTTAATCACGTTGAGATCTTGATTTTGGGTTTTTCTGGATATAAGAACATGGAAAGAGTTTTCTTTGATTTTGAATTTTGATGGTTGCATCAGACAGACGTGTGATGATAAAGAGAGATATGATAGTGGTTTTTACCTTTATGCCCCTAGAACTATCTCAACCACTTATAATCAATCAGATTTATTTGTATTAAATGAATGGTGGATATAGGGTTAATGGGTTAATACCTTTGAGGAGGATTAGTTTTGATTTCAAATCCTATATATATATATATATATATATATATATATCTATACTTCTATACTACTTTATAATACATATTGGATGGGTTAACCTATGGTTTTTAAGAGATCCAAAACTGTACAATAGTTTAAAGCAGGATGTACAATGAAATAAAGCACACATTTAAGATTTTAAGAGTATCCATGGTTTAGAACCCAAACCCGAAATAAAAAAACACGCGCTGGTTTAAAACCCCATTTTTGATCATCTCAGTTGACCGCCTCTCACATTCAGCGATTTGAAATTTGAATCCACACCCACACGAATAGAAAATCGTCATCTTCAGGTTGCTCTTTCACTTGCCACCGAACATAATCGGTTGAGGACCAGTGATTTGTTCCCCAAAGAGGATTCATCAAGAGGGATAATTTCATATTGACAGCCGATTTCATGGTTTTGAAGGTAATTTCATAGTATAATTGAATCAGTTCGATTTCATAGTTTCTCATACATTTTAGCATCTTAAACCACAACCGTTTATGCTAATCAACTTTCAGATGGTGATTTAATTCGTATCTCTCATCTTAATCCATTTTCGTATTCGTGTTGATGTTTTCATTTCGATTTGCAGGTGCTCGCCAGATCTGTTCGTATTTGGGAGGTTGTTCAACGATTTTTGATTTTCATGCTGCTGGTATGTTTTAGATACTGTTCTCACTTGGTTTTTTCTATGTGATTCGTTTGCTTTACATTCTTTGTTTGCCAATTGCTATGTTTTGAGCTGCCTGACATGTTTTTTTTTTTTTTTTCTATTTTTTGTTTGGGTTCGAATTTTTTTTCAGTTTTGGTTGGATTTTTACGCCTACCACGCGTTTGTGAAAATGGCTGTATGGTAACAAAGCTATTGTTTTATCATACTTGAATGTATATGGAATGCATTACTGATATTGGTTTTGCTGCTTCTCATAAAATATTTAAAAGGTTTTGTGACTGTCATGATTAGGTCTTTGGAAACAACCGGCCTTATAAGCGTTTCTGATGGTAAGTTATCTAAAAAAACTCTTTTCTTTTCTTTAGACACTTGTCTTTTGGTCATTCTCCTTGAAAATCTTTTTGTAAACTGTTACCATGAGGAAAATATACAAATATATTTTCTAATTTTAACAGGTTTTGAGATACACTGAAGGCTTATGTTGGGTGATGCATTATTACTATGAAGGTGTATGTTTTAGCTTTTAGGCAATGGTAATTTTTTTCTCTATTATTTAAAACAGTTTTTGGTTGATAATTTACGTGACTTTAAATCATGTTGAAATGTTTTTGGTGTTATCCTCACCAAAAGTATATGATGCTTCAAATAATTAGAAAACTATATGCTGACTGATGCATTTGGTGTTTTAAGTAACACAATTTTTTTTAACAAGGAACCTATTTTCTTTTTAACCAAATCACACTACTAAATTTTATTTCTTTCAGGTTTTATCCGTATCAATATGCACCATTTGCATCTGATCTCAAGGATCTTGGAGAATTGAATTTTAAATTTGAATTAGGTTCACCATTCAAACCGTTTAATCAGCTGATGGGAGTGTTTCCTGCTGCAAGGTGGAATCTGTCATTTTTTTCTCATATTTTTTTTTTCCAATATCTTAACTGAATTTGTTTTGCAGTTCACATGCTCTTCCTGAGCATTACATAAAATTAATGGTGGATCCAAATTTACCTATTATTTATTTTTACCCAACAGGTATTATAAATGCTTTCACAAAGCAAACCATCCATGTTTTTTAGCAACTGGGTATCATTTTTTTTTTAAATACTTAAGGCTGTTATATAGAAAAACTTAGATTATCAATAAAAGAAATACATTTAATGCAAAATGAAAAAAAAAAAAAAAAATTATTGTTTCATAATATTTTACCTATTAGAAAGTTATACTTTATTATCTATCATCTTTTAGATTTAGGATTGTTATTTTAGATAATAGTTTTCAAAGAAATTAGATAATAAATAAATTAAGACATTTAGATTTTTTTAATCCCCGGAAAGCATCTTCATCATCATTCAAGTCTTGCATTTCTTTTGGAACACTAATCAGGAAAAAAACGTTGACCAACAATTTGAAATTCATGTTTGCCTTTTGTTAAGCTTCTTGCAGGCATTTCCTGCCATGAAAAAGACTTCTCATGTGCTTTTACAAAAGCCTATAAAAACTGCAACTTTAATTTGTTTATATTATTTTTCTAAAAAGCGTGCTGGTGTTTGTTGGATAGTACACTGCAGGTCTGACTTTCCAAAACAATGCTTAACTTAAGCTTTCTTTTTTACAAAAAATGAGTTTTGGATGTGATTTTGGTAGTATCTTAATACCCACATATCTGCTTAATGAACAAAATTTTCTTAATGAACATGCAAAATACAGAAGTCTTGATTTTTGAATTGGTCAAATAAGAAATTTTGAATCAGTCAAATGGTTTTGATGATCTATGCTAAAATGAACCATTCTCATGGTTTAAATTTTTTAGGTGTACAAACGACTGAGTCTCAGTCTTGAATTATTAGAGGAAGGAGATATACAAGATTCAGGTTAGTCATTGTATATACCGTAAACTAAAGATTGATAGTGAGGCTGATGCGAGCTTTGGAGATTTTAAAATGGACTAAAACTATGGTATATTTTAAGTAAATATCATGTAAAAATGTAGTAAAGTAAAATAAAAAATAAGGTAAAATTGCAGTAAAAAAACATTAAAATTGTAGTAAAAGGCAAAAACAGTGCAGAAAATGCACTAAAGAGTAGGATAAAAATGAACTAAAAATAGTAAAAATGCAGTAATAAAAACAGTATTAGTGCAGTAAAGCTCAATGAATAATGCAGAAAATTCAGTAAAAAGTGCACTAAAATTCAGTAAAAAATGCAGTTTTAAATCCAAAAAAAATTCAGTAAAGGTAAAAATACAGTAAAAAACGTTAAAATTGCAGTAAAAAGTAAAAACAGTTCAGAAGAATGCAGTAAAACTGCACTAAAAATTGATTAAAATGCAGTAAAAAACATTACAAGCGTAGTAAGAAAAGTAGTAATAGTGTTTTTTTATATGTTTATGCAATGAATAATGCAGTAAAAAACATTACAAGCGGCAGTTGAACCGACCAGCTGTAGTGGCAGCGGAGAGGCTGCTGGTCAAGAATCTCAGGTTCGCCAATAAAAAGGAATTGACCCGTGTTAAATGGTTTGAAAAGTAATTTTTGTTCACTGTATCAAATGAAGGCTGAAATTGCATAACTTGACAGAGTCTTGCTTTTAGAAAGGGTGTAATTTTGGTAAATAAGGTATTTCTCTTTAATGTTTATTTGGTTAATTTTGAACCAGAATTTTTTTTTTCCCGAGAATGTTTCATAACCTCATATGGACAAATTGGGTCAATGCAGATGCGAACTTTTTTTTGTTAATTGTTTGGGTCCTTGGGCTAGACAACATGTCAAATTGGGTCATAATGGGCAATATCGGGTTAGGTTGAGGGTTGACCTTCTTTTTTACCTTTTTTGTTCTTTTCTATAAATTTTTTAAAATGCAAGTGTTAAATATAATTACAAAAAGTACATAATTCAACATATGAGCTGAACCATTCAACCTCCTAAACCCTTTATTAGAAAATTTTAGATTATTATTAATGATTTATTGTAATAATATTGTTTTTTGGCGAAAGTGTATCGAGTCAGTCCCTTTTGACTCATTTTTTAATTACTAACTCAGCTTTATTTCTTGGATCTAAACAAAAGTATTGCTGCAATCATCCTTTAAACAAAATATTTTAAATTCAGATTAATGGTATGTTTCAACAGATATAAATTTGCAGTTATGAAATTTATATTTATTCTGAAATAGGAGGGTTGTATATGTATTTAATAATGTAATATGAAAGATCCTCTAATTTATATAAAAGAACCTCTAAATTTTACCACGGTATTCCTTTATTTGTAAATTGTAATCCATTTGATTTTGGATTTCGATTTTGTTGCAATTGAGTATGTGTAGTTTTATTGGAATTTTTTGATATTGATTATGTTGTGCTTAATTGCTTAAGAATATACATTCAACATCTTATTTGCAGGGACAAATCTGTCAATTTGCTGCTCTTTGGACTATTATTTACAAGGGCAAATTGGTCACAGTTGGTGTTGATATTTTGTCGTTTATTTCTGATTTATTAGCTGCTGTTTTGTACTACACTCCAGGGGTTTTATGGTCACATCTTGATGACATGTAGTGCAAATAGCTGCTGATTTGGTGCTGCTGTTCAGAGTTCATTCTAGGTTCAATTTGATCCATAATAAAAACAATCATCAAATTTTAGACATGAAGAATTGTATGTGCTGCTGTTCAGAGTTCATTCTAAGTTACAAAAAATTGTATAAAAGCTTTCAGACATGAAGAAAGCTGGCTGACAATTCAGATTGAACAAATCATGTTTGTGTGTTAGTGTTTGACCCATTTGACCCGTTAAGGTCCTAGAATACTTGACCATCTTAAAGGCGAGTTGATTTTGAGTTTTCTAATTATAGATTCTGAGTATGTTTTTTGCACATCTAATAATCCGCCATGTATTGTAAATTTTGTTCTTTTCTAGCGGTTAATACCAGATAATGAAAAAAATCTAAAAAATATTTGTTACATGATGCCTGTTAGTGTTTGACCCATTTGTCACGTTAAGGTCCTACTACGCTTGACCAATGATTTTGTTACTTAAAAGTTTGAAAGGTCACATTTGTTGCTTAAAAATTTTCAGATCCTTAATTCTATTTTGTTGGGTAATATTATTTTGTGGCTATTTTGGTATTAAAAAATCCGTGTATCATTCAGATTTGAAAATCAAAATTCATGTATGCGTTAATTTGTTATAGTTATTGTTTTGTTAATTAATGGTTATCAGTCATGATATGTTCTTTTTTTTAAATAATAATATGTTAAGAACCTTAAGAATTACATAAAAGATGCATGTTAGTGTTTAACTCATTTGACCTGTTAAGGTCATAGAATACTTGATTATATTAGACACTTATGAATTAGTGTTTGGTTAAATCGTTCTTTTTTTAACTTAAGTTTTAATTTCAAGGGGTGTCATCAACTTTTGATAATGAAATATAACATTGCTTGAATGAGTAGTTGGTTACTAACATCAAGGCTACGAAAAGTATAAATGTAATCATCTAGCTTGTATTAACCAAATATTAAAAATACTTTTTTTTTACTTAAAATCATGTAATTTTATAAATCTCATCATGGATATTATGTGGTTGCTCTTTCTTTTTTGGTGGTTGTGAAATGTTAGGTATACTTATCATGGATATGCATTCTAAATGAAGAATATGGAAGATTATGAGAGGTTATCGAGATTTATATGGAATGTTATTGATCTAGAATGGTTACCTGAACATATAATTGAAACACGTATTTAGATACTTTATATTTTTATGTTTTTGGCTTAATTTTTTTGTTATTGTATATTTTATTTTGAAAATTAGTGTGTTTGTGTCTCATCTTATTTGTGTGTTTGTTATAGTTTAATTGAGTATTGTAACAATGATTTTATGTAAAAGATAACTAAGGAGAGTACTTTGAAACATACAAACATAAACGAGTATCGTGTTACACCAACATAAATGAGTGTCATTCTAGATAGACGATTCCGATACTAAAATATGAAATACAATATATCACAAAAGGACAGATAAATTAACAGATAACGAGTACAACACTGTAAACTGATGCCGCTGCATCGCGCGGATACCCTACTAGTACTATATAATAATAATAATGTATCCAACACTTTATTTTTATGTGTTTTTGAATATATTACCCTCATTTTCACGGCCCATTTGATCCTCTTTATTTACTTCACATATTACAGGTATCGGCCCATTAACATTCTTTTGTTTTTGCAAATTTATCTAGGGTTGATGTTCGAAGTGGGAATAGAGACCGACGCTTCTTGAGATGTGCGGTTGTTCGAGTGTAATTCTATTCAACCACTATTACCTGCCTTTTGATAAAAGTACTCAAGATTGTGACATGCATGCGTGGTCACTTAGATTTTACTAAACTTACGCTCTTGTCCTCTCAAAGTGGGTGTTATAGCAGGATTAGAACCAAATTTTAGCAAACCCAATATGAAGGTTATAATCCTTGAGAAATATCAATGGTGTAAACTATTAATAACCTACTCATGAAAATTAAACAGTGTTCAGAATGGATCTGTATTTCAAAAAACCCAATATTAAACTGTAGTCATCGTTGACCATTTCAGGTTTGAAGACTTTTCTAATGAAGTTTTTCTTTTTGGTTTAGGTTGGAGGCGGGATGTGTTGGTGATGACTGGGTTGCACCGGTGTAGAGACACATAATGTCTATACAATAACATGCTAATTAGCAAAACAGGATAGCCACTACAACATGTATATATGTTTATGTTTTTGCTTTAAAAAATTAGAATATATGTGCTTTGAGCAAGATATATATCATATATATGTGATTGTGTTTTTATTTAGATTGAGTGTGTTTGCAGGTCATCCCCAAGGAATGAAATAGAGAGCATTTTCAATAATAATGGCGTTCGGGAGATTGAGGTATCATTTTCACCACTTGAATATTTGTTTCACTTTATTATATTGATGGTTACAAGCACCGGTACATGAGGATTTTATAACAATAAAGTTCAAAAAAGGGCCTCATTTTTTAGTTTCGCTTCAGGCCTCCAAAACGGTTAAGCCGGCCCTGTATGCCGATTATGGATGGCGCCCACATTTACTTGGTTTTTTGTTTTTTTTTTTTTAAAGATATTTAGTTGGTTTTTTAATTTTGCCTTTTTAAGTGTTAAATTTAAGATATTGTCGGTTACATTGTGTGGTTCTTATGAAAATCACTATTTGTAGGAGAACAAAAAAAAATCTTACATAACTTAGTAAAAAATAATATTTTTATCTTTAATAGGAATATAATAATAATAAGACTATATTAAAAAAAATTCGCGCTTAAGTTGCATAATATCAATATATATGTAATATGTTTGCGGTATATATAAATACAAAGAAAAAACTAAAAATAACTGATAAAATATACTTTTAGAAATCACATAAAATAATTCAAGTACCAGAATATACACGTTATCATCATATTGTATATGTACAGTGTAATTGCAGTATCTCATACATTATTGAAATTGTTTTGCGTCTTAAGCTGTATAAATATCAGTATATGTAGTATATGTGTAGTATATATATAAATATATTAAAAAACTAAATAACTGATGAAATATACTTTTAGAAACACAAAAATAATTCAAGTATCAAAATATACACATTATTATCATACTGCTGTATACGTGTAGTGTAACTGCAGTATCTCATACAGTTCATATGTAATATAGATAATTTAATGAAAATAATAAAGATAAAACTGAATTTAAAGCACTAAAATTAGTGAAATTATCATCATACTACACATCTTTACCATGTCAGTTGCATATATGGTGCACGTAATTATTTTTAGTATATATTCATTAATTATACTCGTATTAAATATACAAAAATTTATGATTTAATGGTGATAACAATTTTATAAAATATTAACGTATGAAGAATGAATAATACTTAAAGTTTATTTAAGTTGTGATTTCCTGCTTCTCACACGATCACACAAACTGTAACATCGGCCGCTTTGCTAGTTCACAGCTCACGGATTTGCGGCATCCCGTATCACCAATATTGTCCGTTTTACTAGTTCACAGCTCACGGATTTGCTGTAGGTCTCCCTTCCTCTCGCCCCATCGTCGACCTTCCTCCAGCTACTGTCTCCGACGACCGCTCCTTTGCTTCCCATCCTCCCCGCCTCTTCCTGTAAGTCGAAAGCCATGTAATTCTTCCCAACTTCATTTAAAAATTTGTGAGTACATCTTAAATTAATTGTCCAGTTTATTATATTAAAAGATTTTAGTTGGGTTTTATGGCGTACGGATCCCTTTTGAGTTTTTAAGTTTCACATTGAAAGACTGAAATTGGCATGAAGCTGTAGATCAAGTCTTTTAATCAATTTATTAAGTATTTTGTTACTTTATTGTTCATTGTGTATATTTAATCATCGATCTTTGTTTTGGTCGATTATATGAGGAAGCATATAAAAATTTGACGTTTTCATCAATAGGTGTATTTAACCGATTCGGTTGAATTCGTTTATTTGGTTATAACCGAAAACCAAACCGAATTGAATTAATTTTTTTCCGAATTCGGGTCGGTTTTGGATTTCGGTTGGGGCTAAAAAAAATTCAAAACCGATAACCGAACCGATGAACACCCCTACCGAAATGGGTTGACTCAAAATTCGTTTTCCATTCGATTTTCAGCATTTTGTATTTTCTTGTTTCTAATTTTGTTTTATTTGTCTTACGAACCGTGAGACATTTTGTTCTAGGGTTTAGATCATAGCAATGGCGATGCTGATGCAGCGATGCGTGAAACGATTGGTTCTCACGGCTGAGCAACGGTGCACTTTTTCATCACTATCCCCAACGCCGGCACCGGTCCTGTGCGGGAGGGGGGATAAGAGGACGAAGAAGGGGAAGATTTTCAAAGGATCGTTTGGAAATTCGAGGCCGAAGAAGGAGAAGAAGATTCAACGAATTAAGGACAAGCTCGAGCTCCCCATGTCAACACCATGGCCTCTTCCTTTTAAGCTTATCTGATCTCTATACCATTATTTTCTCATCATTATTTTTTCTTTTTCGATCTTTTTTTCTCAACTTTTTTCTTTCTTCCTCTCTCTTTTTTTATATAGAACTACCAATTTTATTACGGTGGAGGTGTCATAATAGATATAAGCATGGTGTGTGAAAGAGGAATACTGAGTATAAAATACCACTCGCAACCCGTTTTTGTCGGGATTCAGTTTTTTAAGCCATGAACAACGGGATAAGAAACTAAACACATATATTCATTAAGACATTGCACACAACATTGGTGTTCATAAGTTTAGGTCGAACCTATCAACATATCAGATATTATCTATGCTTTCCTCTCTTTTAGATCTAATTCTTTTAAAAACATCAACATATCAATTTTCTATCATTTCTCATTAATGCATAACTCGTTTCCTAGGGACATTAAGCACTTCTCCAATGATCAAACCCGGTTTAATTAAATTGAATGCAACAATATACACATGACCTAACTAACATGTAATACGGAAAATTAATCATTTTGTACAGAATTCATAAAGGAACGAGTTCACCTGTTACACCGATGTAGCAATATCTTTGTGTTCTTAAAGATGATCTTTAAAGTCTACCAAAATATCCTACAAAACTCAATAGAAATCGTGTAGAAGAAAACTCCTCACTTTGTGAGTTTTTTTTGAAAGATTCACGTTGTGATTAATCACAAAAACTTTTAAAACTTTGTAATTATTCGTTAAAACTCTATAAAACTTTGAAATCACTTGAATCAAATGTGTCAACCCCCATCCCCAATTTAAAACATTGCATTGTCCTTAACGCAACACTTAAGCTAGAAGCTAGAAGCTAGAAGCTAGAATTCTATAAAAATGATTAATTCAAAAAACATCTAAAACACACCTTAGTAGTAATCACGGTTGCATTTAGCGTATGCAACAAGCCTTTTAAACCTATCGGTAGCCCGAGTGGACGAGTGAAGCCTCGTGAGGGTTTCTAGTGAACATACCCACAAAGTTCAATTATACAAAAAAGTAAATAAATAAATGAAAAAATATATATACATAATTATTGGGTTGCCTCCCAGAGAGCGCAAAGTTTTAGGTTTTCAGCCAGATCATACATGTTGTGTTCATAGTCGTTTAAGTGCACATTTGCCTACCGAATTTCCTTTAATGCTCGATAGTTGACATGCCATGCACTTGCTTGCCTCTCAATGGTTGGAATGTAAATTGAAAATCTGTTACGAAGGCACTTTTTGATTGCTAGTTCAATATCTTGCAAACTCACTTTCTTCTTATTTCTCCTCAAACCCTCATTTTCAACTTTGTTGGCTGTACTAATTAAAACGATTGTAGTTTTTGGAAACACTTTGATTGTATTAGTCTTTGGTTCTCCAAGAGAATCCATGTCTTCATTTGGATCTAAACATTTTCAAGCTCTGATATATCATTAACCTCTTCTTCTACTTCATCACCAAACCCTATTAGTTCTACATCCACTTCTTCAACAACTAGGGGGACTTGTGCGGTATTATTCTCTACAACCTCCTTATCAACCTCATCCTCAAATGATTCTTCAAATTGTATTTTCATCGATAGTACCTCACATTTGCTACGTAAGAATTTGACTCGTTATTGATATGATAGATGGTGTTGTGATAATTTCTGATCAACCTTGGACAACATCAACTCGAATTGAGCACGGTCATTTTCCTCCTCAGATAGGCTCTCCTGATTGTAGTTAACTTGATCATTATGTATAGAGAGGATAGTAAGTAAAACGGGTAAAACCCACCCGAAAAACCCCAAAACGGACGGACCCGACACATGAACAAAGTAGCGGGAAAAACGTAACAAACTCTTGACATGTGGCAGAAATCCAGAGGCTCTCAAAAAGCAACATTCATCCGGACCATTAAAAGGGAATATGCTTTCCTCATCAAGGGGACCCACTTAAACTATCTATAAATAGGAATATAACTTGTAGAAAAAGGGATATGCGATTTAACAGAATTCTATCTGTGAATCAGCAAAGTACTTGTAATTTGATAAATTGTGAGAATTAGATTTCGATTTGAGTGGAAACTGCATAATTGAAATAGAAGTTCTAAATCTTCATTGCAAGTAGATTTATGTTTCTTCATTATGCTTTTTAGGATCATCGTATGTCAGTTGAGAGTAGTTGTATCCATAATTGTTATATTCATCCTTGTCAATTGAGCTTAATGCCATCTCTGGTTCGTCACTATTGCAATACCAATATTGTCCAAAGTTGTGGTTCACTTTTATATGATATTACTCTTCATAACTGAATGGTGGAGACATTTCAAAATGTTGGTAATATGTGGGTATCCCTTCATCTTCATATATTGTCCTCACATATGCTTTTTGTAGTCTATATTCAGAACACCATCTTTGACAATTTCCATATTTGCTCTATAGAGAGAAAGTCAGTTTCATTGTTTGTTTGAATCTTAACTCTTTGTATTGATAAACAATCATTGAAATCATGTTGATCTTGTTTATATCTTCATCATCTTCTTGTTGATTCTTGTTATTTTCTTGATTTGCAAACACATCATTCCGCACGTGTTCGTGTTGAGTGATCTCTGTGTGAATCGCTCACATCAAGACCTACATGTGATACCACTTGAAGGTTCCCTTAACAACATATCGGTTTTTGTCTTCTAATCAGGTCAAGACATAAAGCTTTAGCATCCGTAGATCTTCAAATAGTAATTAATCACCCGAGGTTATTACTAAAGAAGTGAACTAACATGATCTAGTGGTATGATGTTTGCCTCCTCAAATGTGATGTAGGTTTAAATCATTATAAGTAAAAAGTGTGGTGAAAGTGGGAGAATAAGTCTACTATTAAAAAAACAACCAAATTTTATTTATTATTAAAGAAAAAAAAAATTAGTATGACAATTAATCGACATCGATATGATGGTGATGGTTATAATACAAAGGACCTTTTTTTAAGAAGGGTAGGAAGGAACCTCGTACTGATATCTGACAAATTTGAATTAACCATGAAAGGGTATTATCGTCATAATCAAACCGCTCGTATTTCAAAACAGAAACGTAGAATCAGGGATGCGTATTTCATTCAAACGATTACGTTCTTTTAATTAGCCAATTTGTATTATACAAATCCTTAAATTATTTTGGTTAGTATCCAATTCCAACTTCATACACATTATAATCAACGATATCGTATTCAGTGTTAATTTGGTTTCTTCGATTTTATCACCATGGACGTTGTTAGAGATTCCGAAGGTAAGATTTTTTATTACGTTAAGGAATGAATTTTATTAAATTCATTAGTTATTTTGTCAAATGCCATATTTTCTGAAGTCTCATTCAATGTCGAGGTGTATGCGATTAAACTTTTTGAATGATGATAGGACTTTGTTTCAAACACGGATTAACACACAAATAATACGTTCTACATGTTGTTTTATACGCATCACTTTTTAAACAAGTCTCAAAGTAATTGAAAAGTCGCTCAATAGTCAATACATTGGATACGTACCAACGAGAAACAAATACGTACTGACATAGTAAAATTACGGGAAACAAATTGTTTTCTTTTCATTTTGCATTGATTAACCGTTTTTCTTCTTGATGGATGGACGATCATTGTTTCTCTTTGACCTAAGCTCTTTCCGGCGTCGTGAATCATTACTAGTGGTTGAGCTTTTCCCTAACACAACGAAAACACGACCGTCAACTAAACAAAACACTTAGCAAACAAACAGAAAGTGAAAATCGACATTTTTTTACTAACCTTTAATCATCTTTCCTTTCTTAATTTGATTGTTCCATATTTTAGATTCTTCGAATGCAGCGAGATGAAGTTAAAATATTGACTTCTTGTCGACGAAATGGAATTAAGCGAACGATGAACCAATGCAATCCGTAATTTGAGGATTTTTGAAAACTAAAAGAATGTTTTGATTTCGTGTTTACGTTTCACAAATATGATCTTTAGCGGCCCGTATTTTGGGGAAACAGATAAAATTACGTTCATACCATTTTTGCAAGTTTAACGTATAAACAAATAAGTGAATGTTACTTTTTAATTACGCTTTTACCATCGTGATTATCTTAACCGTCCAAAAAGTTAGATCTACGGTCCAAGTTCCACCCTACGTTTCACACCAAAAAACGTTTTTTATGAAAACATCAAAACTTACAAAAGTCTATCTTTATCATTTTTATCTTTAAAAACAATTGTTCTCAACTAAATTTAATAAACATACATCAAGAGAAAACAATATGTTTTACCTTTTCTTATGTTTTCTTCATTACACTTTTTGTGAATACTAAATCTGTGTAAGTTACAAATTTTCATAGTTTCATGTTAAACGTAAAATTAAGGTAGTTTAGGGCTTAATCGTCAAATGTTAAATTTTAATAGGTTACGGCTTATTCGAAATCGACCAGCTGCTCGCCGCTAAGCGCGAGTATAACCAACTAGTTTCCAACAATTAGTTAATCAACTCTTTTTTTTTTTTAATTATTCCAAACACAAGATTCTACAAGATGCAACCTTGGGTGCGTGGACATCTACAGTAGCACACACTGATTTGACTGTTGTAACCGGAGAGAAAAACAAGTTCTTGAAACGGGTTTTGAAAATTGTTTGAAGAGACTTACATTGAACACGAATACTCAATCTCAACTGTGTTTTCTCGTGGTTGCACTTGAAACCTGTTTAAGCTTCAAAAATAAAAGAAGGTGAGTCAAGCTACTACAAGAAGGGCTCTTGAAGAACACTTTGAATACACTACTTTGAATCAATGTTATATAAATTGTACTTTAGATACATTTATCATTCGTCTTTGTATACGAAATGTACTAATTTATTTATTATCCCCACGAATTACAAGAGTATCATAATTAATATTGCATTATTGTTTTTTTTTTTAAAGAAACCCGTGTTCTTTATTCTTACAACAATGATGCATAGAAATAGCCAAATAGGTGTTGACAAATTATGGTCCGATTGCACTTTCTAAACCATCATTAAAGATATCCGCAAACGCCTCCATTTGGATATTCGGAAAGCACAAGCCAATTTCAAGATCTTGTGATGTTTCTCTACATGGACTTATAGAAACCGACCCGTTATAATCAATCGAAACAATTTCATATTTCATCGGTTTCCCCCACCCGAGATCAATGTCGTACAAGTTGAGTTTTGTTGTACCCGCGAGTCCGATCCTTCTAGCCGGAATCTTGAAACCATCGTGCCATCTTTCGGCATCTTTCAAGATTCCGTCTTTATTGTTCACCATTTTGCTTATACCATCTCCGATCAACTTAACAACACTAACAAACCCATCTTTACTCGATACCACACCGTTCTTAATTGTTACAACACATGGTGCACCGCAATTACCAAAGTATGTTGCGGGAATTGGCGGATCTAAACGTGACCGACAATCGATTGTTAATATGATTTGTTCTAACTCGTCTTGACCTTTCTTTTCACCGATTTTGACTAATGATTTCACGATACAACTCCATATATAACCAATTGTTACGGTAAAAGATGACACATGCTCCAAAGTTGACAGTTGTGTCAGTACTTGTTTCTTAAGCTGACTGATATGGGTTCGAGTCAATACAAATGTGGCCCGAACCCCATCAGTGGGACCAACAAGGCTTGGAGGCTGATAAAAACCGTCGAGCCTTGTTTGATTCAACTTGTTATCATCCAACTTTTAGATGTTAATCAGCCTATCATAAACTGGTGGGGACCCATTCGTTATGAATGACTGATCTCCACCGGTTTTAGAAACCGAAGTCCACGCGTTTAAGAAATCAAACATAGTGCTTATGTCACCAAGGCTATGATGATTTGTCATTCCGATAGCGATACCGGAGTTGGGAAAATACGTCACTTGAACCTTGAAAAGTGGGAGTTTGACATAATCAGACCCCTTAACAACAGTACCTAGCGGTGGAACAAGTTGATAAAACTTTCCACATTTTTGAGGATGATTTCCAACCAAATCATTAAAATCAAGATTACATTCTGCAAACATAACAGCAATAGAATCACCTTCCTCATGTCGAATTTCTGGTTTTCTAGTGACAATGGAATCATGAGGGTTATGAAATAGAATAAGATTGCTAACAAATGGGAAATAGCTAGTGTTGAAGCGTGATCGATGACGAGTGTTTTAGATTAGGAACAACGGTTCCCATGAAATGGGATTTTGAGTGGGGGAAATGGAAGAATAAAATATAATGAACTGGCGGGAAAAGTAGCCATGTAAAGTCGAAGAAAGTGAGTGATAGCGTACGGTAGCCGACGGTGGCCGGTGGTGGTGATATTTGAACACGATCAAGAACCGTTAAATTTGGGATGTCATCCATTGTATTGGATTGGTTTGGTTTGGTTTGGTTTTGTGATGGTGTTTTAGATGGTTTTATGGATCAATGCACATGCTAGAACGTGGGAAGTAATTAGGGGCAAAACGATGGTTGGTGACGTACGGTTAGCTTAGCTTCTTGTTATTAAGGAATACTTATACGTACTCACTTCGTTCTAAATAATTATTATTATTTAGTACATAACCAATCGTTTATTTTAGTTTTTGCCATGAATTTTATAGTTAAGTGAACTTAAAATTTATATTTTTGTCAGCTCTATGTAAAATACTAAAACTAAAATAAAAATATCTAAAAGGACAAAAAAAAAAACCCAAACATAATGATATATATCCCCGACTGAAAGCTAGAAGTATCCCTCATTTTGGGAACCTATAATAACTAGGGGTGTAAATGAGCCAAGCCGGCTCGTAAAAAGCTCGGGATCGGATCGGTAAAAAGTTCGAACGAGCCGAGCCTAAACGAGCTCATGAAGCCCGAACTGGAGCCCTGAAATATGACTCGTTTACTTATCGAGCCGAGCTCGAGCTTCAAATGTCGGTCTTGAGCCGGCTCGCGAGCCTAAACGAGCTTTTTATTTATATCATTTATATTAATTTATTAACTATATATTTATATTAAAAATTATTTCTGTATATAATATTAAAATAAAAAAAACTTAAATCATATATATTATGTTAAATATAAAAAGGAATAATAAAAAATAAAATGAATAATAAAATATATAAATTAAATAATTAAATAATAAACGAGCTTAGTCGAGCCGAGCCCGATCTTGAAAATTTCTTTACGAGCCGAGCTCGAGCTTTTAAACCGAAAATTCTAAACGAGCCGAGCTCGAG
>WOUH02073819.1:0-22426 GCA_009936405.2 Stevia rebaudiana
ATCAATTTTGGGGGCAGTTAGATGTCCCTGTCTATACGTATGATGACAAATTGGTCGGGGTCATTGAGCTTGCCACGCTTAAACCCAGAAGTAACTATGCTGAGGAATTCAATCAAATTAAGAAACTACTCAAGGTAACTTGGTTGTATTGGTTATAATTACATATACAAGACCCAGCTAGTTGTGCTTTTAAGTTGATAATTTTAAATACTTGCTAATTTCTACAAACGTTGTTTATAATTGATATGATATTTTAAATGTTGGGAACTCATCTTTTTTTGTTTATGTTTCAACAAATAACTAGATCTTTCTGATTAAGACATGTTATCTAAAAGAACTATAACTAAATCGTGATAGGTTTTTAAAATTTAAGTTATTACTTTCAGAAATAAATAGCAATTATTTAGCAGGTTGTGGGTTAGGGTCTCATGATAAGAGGAAGTTATGTGTGTACAAATTTGACTTAAGTCAACACAAAAATTTCTGTTAAATAACAAAAATATCAATTAACTAATTGTTATTGCTCAAACTAATAAGTGAATAACTATTTATATATATATTTTACTTTATTTAATCGATTTAATTTATACTATAATTAGTATAAAAAAATAAAGACAAACTCATGCACACCTTCTGCTGAAGTTTTGGTGCAGCTTAAAACCGATTTATTTTAGCTTTTGTGTTCTAATCATTTTTAGAAAAAGAATTTAGCAACCAAAGCACTGATTATTGAAGTTGATTACATGAATAAGACCATCAAGTTTCCTCTAATGTATTTCGGGATTAAATACATATGGGAGGAGGTGACTAAGGGATTTAACAGAGTGAATCAGCAAGCTTTTGCTATCAAGTATGCTGACCACATGAGTGGTAACTATATAAGAACGATTTCAAGTGATGATGACCTCATGAGTTGCATAGCCCGTTCAACCTCGTTAGAAATTAAAATATTCGTCGAGTATTACTGATCTGGGTAATTAAGGGTTTTTGTGGAACTTCGCTTTATTGTTGTGTGTTATATTTTACTGTTGTTATTTTCAAATAAGGTCAAGCTCGGTCGACTTGGACATTTGGATTAAGTCGATAGTGTTGTATCAATAGTTTTGTGTGTTTGTTTGGTTTTCAGTTATATATATTAAACTTTATATTTCAAATGGCTTCATCCTTCATAATCAGTTTTTCTATGTTCATGCGGTTCTAAAATCCTCATTAACTTTTGATGATTTAAAAATGTTCTCATACTTTTCATGTAACCCGTAGATTTAGTCCGACGCATTTTGATTGGCTTAAAATTGAGCAAAAATTCTTAAAAATTAACATACAATCGGCGAGCGTCTTAGTGGGTACCCCATATTTACGAAGGTTTTTCTCAACGCCATAAAACCCAGTACAGTGTTCCGGATCGACCCCAACCTCCCGACATTTATATGATACCCACTCCGTGTGCTATTATGTTCGGAAATTCTATATACAAATCTACAAGACACGTAAATTTGGTGATAATTGATGAAAAGTTACGACTCAAGAGACATGAAATCTTACGAATTTGTTATTCAGTTAACGGACACGTCACTATCTGGCCTGACTTTTGAAATATGACCATTCTAAAAATGTTATTAGACCCCCAATGATGGACAGTTATTTGAACCTTAATAAAGCTTTTTGTCTATTTCTCAATTGAACCCTATTAAGTTGACTAAGTCCATTTCATTCTTTGCAATGTTACCCCAATCCAATTTTTGTTTTTCTAGCTCTCAGCTATGGGGTTTAAACTTATAGAACTCGTAGTCAAATAAATTGAATTTGAGTTATTTGCACAGATGATTCCTCTGGTTTCATCAAATTGCAGGTTTGGTCCACATGATTAAAAAATTGTAAACTTTGTCCAAACATTTGTGAGAATGTGCATACATGGTCCTATGGTTTTATCATAAGCTTTGAATTGGTTCTGGACAAGACTAACGTCATTACAACATTCACGACACACCAAGTGTCGACTCTCATGATGATTCACGAGAAAACTACACCAATGGTTGTGCGTGATGATCCAAGTTATAATAAGCATTGTCGTATTGTGAAGGCTGGGATACAAGCATCAACATATGTACCGCAATAGTCATGGTGACCAGTCGTGGAGGTGAAGGCGAAAAGGAGTATGTCTGCCGGAGGCAACATTAGTTTCTCGTAATGGTTATTCAATCAGCGGTCAAATTAGCGTTGTGGCAGAAGCTGTGGTACAATTACAGTAGTGGTGGTCCGTTTAGGACGGTTCCGTCAGCGAACAATGGTTCCAACGAACTCGACTACGGGCTCCGTTTTAGTTAACGTCGATGGTGACAAGGTCATTTGAGGCATATGATCAATTCATACTACTGTAGGACTAGTAATTTTAATGTTTTTATAAAATAAAAGTGAAAACTTTTAGAAGAAGGACTGGTGATTCGAGGCACATGATTAATTCATACTACTGTAGGTGCTTAAAGGTGTGGCGCGGGTCATTTGATGTATGCCTCACTGCTAGTCAATAACATTTAGGGAACGCTATGTTTTTAGTTGAGTTCTGGCCCAGGTCATTTGACTATGTCTCACTGCTACTCTAACATTGAGAAAACGCTATGTTTTTAGTTCAGTTCTCATTTAATTAGAAAAATAACCAGATTAATTTACGATACCTTGTATTCATGTGAGTTTCTTTGTGACCTTTTTAGATGTTTTTGGCTGAAGTGAACATTAGTTTTTAAAATGGTTGATAGCATGCGAGAGTCACTGATGTGAAGTAATATTTTCTAACAGTAAACTAATCTACTTTTAAATTGCAGTAAATACATATTTTACAGGATTGAACCCTGGACCTTATTCCTTAAGGTTATAAGCCTCTAATTAACAATTGACTTAGTCTCACATTGACATGACTTTAATGCATTTAACATATGTTTAGGTTACATGTCTTTTACTTGTTTTCCTACACTGTTGTATATGTATACCCGACATGTCTCTTAGTTCTAATTCCATTTCACGTTCACAACTCCTCGCTTCCGACGCAATTCAAAACCTTTTTTGTTTGGAACATTATAAAACTTGTAAGTAAGTGCCGTAGATTATATTATTATTTTATGGTTATAATATAGAACTAACTTATAAGCATGTATATAGGTAAATTCCCGATACATACGCGTTGATTCGTAATTAAGTATGTGATTGGGATTACCAAAATCTTGACCTATCAAAAATTCACTTGGATTTTTATTGGCTTTTTTTAAACAAACTATTTGGGGTGATTCTTTTAGTTTGTATTTGACACGGGTAGATTTTAAGATACATCAAGATGGTTAAGGTTTATTCTCTTTGTTGTAGATGTTAAGAGTTCAAATCTTTATTAAAGCATGTGTGAATAAAAGAGTTAAATTGAATTGGTTAAAAAAATTAAAAATAACTATAATGAGTTTATTGAAAAAAGAATAGAAACATGAATAATTCGTTGATTGAAATGAATAACTAATAATATAACATATTGTTCTAAAAATAAAAAATAACATAAACTAGTCCTATTTAGAATTATATTTATATATTTTGTTAAATGATCAGTTTTCTTTAGCAAAATATAAAATCCTAAAAAATTACAAAGAAAAGTCAATAGAAGGTGACGAAGGTGGAAAATTTTCGCCTCAAAATACATCAAATCATACGAACTGGCTATTAGTTAACTGGCCCCTCACTAAGCTGACCTGAGGTCCTAAAAGTCCATTCTAATCATAATTGAACCCCAAAAATCTCATATTATTTGAACCTCAAAAGGTTTTTTGCCTATATCTTAGCTGAACTCTATAAAAAGATAGACCCGGTTCATTTGATTATGTAAAAACTTGAATATTTCCCCAGTCCAAAAAAATCTTTCTAATGGATTCCAAAATTATAGAAAAAGTTATAAAAAGATTTGATTTTAAAGGAAGAGTAGCACTTCTTCAGTTTTGGCAATACGTAGAGGCTGGCGACCACTGGTGTCTTACACTGGAGGGTCAACCTTTCGTAGCAAGTGCAAACCATCAAGGGCTTGAGGAACACAGGAGGTGGTGGTTCAGTTACAGTCAAGTTTGGGTTAGACTGGGTTCAGAAGTGAATCAAGAGTGGTCGGCTGGTCTGGCGGCTCACCAAGGGGTCGCACATCAAAGAACAAAGTGTGACCCAGATCAATTTTGGGGGCAGTTAGACGTCCCTGTCTATACATATGATGACAAATTGGTCGGGGTCATTGAGCTTGCCACGCTTAAACCTAGAAGTGACTATGCTGAGGAATTCAATCAAATTAAGAAACTACTCAAGGTAACTTAGTTGTATTGGTTATAATTACATAAACAAGACCTAGCTAGTTGTGATTTTAAGTGGATAATTTTTAAAAACTTGCTCATTTCTACAAATGTTGGGAACCCATCTTTTATTAATGTTTCAACAAATAACTAGATTCGATCTTTCTAATTCAACCATATTATCTCGTACCACTATAACTAATTCGATAATTTTTAAAATTTTAGTTGTTACTTCCAGAAATGAATAACAATTAACTAACAGATGGTTGGTTGGGGTCTAATGATAAGTGAAAGGTTATGCGTACAAATCTCACTTAAGACAAAATAAAATTTGCGGTTAAAAATAAGAATATGAATTAACGTATTGTTTTTGCTCAAACTAATAATTAAGTAATATTTTTTTATTTTTTTTACTTTATTTGATTTATTTTGTTTATACTATAATTAGTATGCAAAAATAAAAATAAAGACAGACTCATGCACACCTTTTGCGAAGTTTTGATGCAACTTAAAACCGATTTATTTTAACTTTTGTGTTCTAATCCTTTCAGAAAAAGAATTTAGCAACCAAAGCACTGATTATTGAAGTTGATTACATGAATAAGACCATCAAGTTTCCTCTAATGTCTTTCGGGATCAAATACTTATGGGAGGAGGTGACTAAGGGATTCGGAGTGAATCAGCAAGCTTTTGTTATCAAGTAAGTTGATCACATGAGTGGTAATTATATAAGAATGATTTCAAATGATGATGACCTCAGGACCTGCATAGCCCGTTCAACCTCGCTAGAAATTAAAATGTTCGTCGGATTGATCTGGGTAATTAAGGGTTTTAGTTGAACTTTGCTTTGTTTTTGTGTGTTATATTTTTCTCGTGGTATTTTCAAATAAGGTCAAGCTGGGTAGACTTGGACATTTGGATTAAGTCGATAGTGTCGCATTAGTTGTTTTGTGTGTTTGTTTGGTTATCAATTATATATATTAAACTTTATATTTGAAATGGTTTCATTCTTCGGAATCAATTTTTCTACGTTCATACGGTTTTATAAATCCTCTTTAAATTTTGATGATTTAAAACATGTTCTCATACTTTTCATGTAATCCATAGATTTAGTTCAGACACATTTTGATTGGCTTAAAATTGAGGAAAAAATCTAAAAAATCAACATACAATAGTGTCTTAGTGGGTACCCCAGATTTATGAAGTTTTTTCTCGACGCCATAAAACCCGGTGCAGTGTTCTGGGTCGACCCCAACTTTCCCCACATTTCAACTATACCCACCACGTGTGCTTCTTATGTTTGGAAATTCTTTATACAAATTGACAAGACATGTAAATTTGGTGATAATAAATGAAAAGTTACGACTAAAAAAACATTAATTCATACAAATTTGCTATTCAGTTAAGTTAACTGACACGTCACTAGCTGGCCTGATTTTTAAAATATGCCCATTCTAAAATGATATTAAACCCCCAATGATGGATTGTTATTTGAACCTTAACAAAGTTTTTTGTCTATTTCTCAATTGAACCCTATTAAGTTGACCCAGTCCATATCGATCATTCTTTGCAACGTTACTCCCCAATCCAATTTTTGTTTTTCTAGCTTTCAGCTATGGGGTCCAAAGTTATAGGACAAGTAGTCAAATAATTTTAATTTAAGTTAATTGCACATATGGTTCCTCTGGTTTCATCAAATTGCAGGTTTGGTCCCCATGATTAAAAAAATTACAAACTTAGTCCATTTGTGAGAAGGTGCATAAATGGTCATGTGGTTTGGTCCATAGCGTTTAAAAGTTACAAATTAAACTTGGTCCAATTGTTTGTAAGAGGGGTGCATAAATTCTGCAACAGACATGTCTCCTTTGCGCAATAACCGAAGCTGATCACGGAGGTTATGAACCCGTTCAATTGAATGGTGGAATCGAGTTTATGTGGGATGACACGCATGAGGGATTTAAGAGGCAATGTCCACTTACACAGTTTTCCGCTAGTTAAGTTAGTTATTTCCCAAATATTATACTAATTAAGTAAGGCTTCCATCTCATTGTTCAAGTTTGTTATCCGAGTCGGATCTGGACAAGCTTGTGCATAACTTTGAGGTTCTATATTAAAGATGACACAAATGACAAAACAGTAGTTATCAAAGCTAAGATCTGAATAATTAATTAACTACCTTTCCAATCCCATATTTTACATTTCCTTTTTATAGCATAGTTACTAAATTTTAAAGGAAACCTAGTTGTTTCGTCTGCCAACTGGTTTTATTACCACTAACGAACGATGATATTTCACTGCCCTCACCTTTACTTGAAGGTGTTCTCGTGTGATCAGTAGATCTGTAGACATGAGTTCTCTGAACATACAAATGACCTCTACTACCCTAAGAAAAATTTTGACAATTTTCCACACCTTTTGATTTAATGTAACATCTGTAAATTTCAGGCCTCAACAAAACTTATGACTTATCACTTTAGTATTATAATAACCATTAAAACAAATTTTAAAAACACTTCATACGTATATACTCGAACATACACAAATATATATTGGAGAAAGATAATTTAAAAACTCTCTTAATTTGTGAAAACACTAAAACTAAAGCTAAACGTTTTTTTAGAAAGAAAATGTCACTTTTAAAATGTATTTCCATCACTTTTTTTATAAAAACAAAAAAACAAAAAGTGTATAGTATCTTTTTTTTTTTTGAAAAAAATATGTAAAAATAACAAAGAAACTCATTTTTATATATTTTCAACAAAATGATACATGTGTAACAAGGTATGTTAAGGTATGTTAGGGGTGTTGATAAACCACCCACATCGTCCGAACCAAAGAAATTTGGTTGGTTTGGCTGGTTTAACATTTGATGGTTTGATTTACTTTTTAAAAAACAAGCTACATCATATCGGTTTTGGTTCATGGTTTGCGTTTTATATTAACCACATAAACCTAATCAACCGCATATATATACATACGAGACGGATCTAATACATCTATGTATTTTCGTACATAACGTAGGATACAATCAGATGATGACACAAAGAGAAAAGGGTAAAAACGTAAATCACATTTCGTAGAAACTTCCCGTAAATAAACAAACTTTCCTTTTTTTTAGAACTGAATAACTTTTTTAAGTTTCAATATTTTTTTAAAAAAATTACACCATTGAATAGATTATTTCATTATCTTTAATTCGACGCATAATTGGAACAATACTATCAAACTTCTTAATAGCATTATCAATTAAAAATGTATCTTCTAGCATTTGACTGCGTACAATTGAAGGCTTTAGCCGTACACTTGAACGATAACCCAGAAAGTCAAGGGAATGATTGGAAAATTGGTTTCTATTTATATAAATCCTGGTTGAGACCACAGGTAAAAATAAGATTTCCCGAAATTGACAAAGTAATATTTCCATTTATTCATCAAAAGAAACGTCCCTTTTGAAGCAAGAATCAATTTTCCTTGATACCTAACATAATGGTATAGTATTGATATGATTTTTTTCGATTTTTTTACGTGGTCCGTAATTTTTTGATACGTGATTCTACCATTGGTCCGTATTTTATGTATGTATTTGGCCGTGGTCCTTGATTATGCACATGGTCTGTAATTTCGTGGTACGTGATTATACGCTTTGTAAGTAATTTAAGTGTATTTTTGGTGGTGGTCCGTGATTATTCACTTTGGTCCGTAATTTATGTCTAGATTTTGGTGGTCCGTATTTTTCACACAGGGTGGTCCGTGATTTTAGCCCTGAGTCCGTAATTACGTTAATGACGCTTATGCCCTTTTTCTTATTTCCGGACATTGTTTAAATCGTGAATATTACAGTTTTGCCACCGCGTGAATCAGGGCCCTTCATTATGTACGAAAATTCTTATATGTATTTTAACCGCTCCCTATATACATACATATATAAGAATCAAATCTTGATCGGAGTTTCAAACCTATGAAGACCCAAAGCATTTGAAATAGATTATGATTTTGTAATTTACTATACACCCACTGGTTTAGATTTTTCGAACATGGTTGACTTTTGAATTATGATTGTTTACTTCTAAAATGTGATTTTGAATCGGACTATGACCTTTTGAATATAATTTTTGTAATATTGAATGATATAGTTACCAACTCACATGTAAACAAAAACGATATGCTTTAAACTTTTCTCATTATGCATTTTTGAAAAAAAAAAATCAATTTTTCTTACTATCAACGTATTAAATATTCTGTACTGTTTTTAAACTAAACCGAACCAGAAACAATCATTGGGCCAATCTTAATTTTGGGGTATAATCTGCTCAAAGAGTATCTCTTGAAAATTTAGCCATCTCGAATTTGACTTCTAACAATCATTGTCGTTTAAAGGATACAAAATCTGAAAATGGGCTTTCATATAACTTGACAGAATAGAAAAGTATAAAAGTATTATATATTACTTGAAACAAAGCCCAAATTGTTGGTTAAATCAACAATCCAGAGCAGAAGCCCTACGAGGCCCAACAAATAATCCTCTTTTATAAACACTATTAGTTGAGCTTGGAAGTGTAATCAAATATTAATAGTGGGTGCGGAAGTCGTGTATCATCTTCAAATTATAAAAATTCAGTGGTTGACTTTTCAACGAGATAAACCTCATATATACGATCAAAAACAAGTGTGCATGTCTCTTATGAATTTTTTGAATCAGATGAAATGTTGTGAATGACCAAATAATGTCTCTCATATTCAAAATTGGCAAAAACCGCCAAATTGCCACAAAGCGGTTATTTGATGTTGCCCTCTTGGAACCCTATTAGGTTTCGCCCCTAAATTCAGGTAGAATTCCTTAAAATCACAACGAAATCAAAAGTTCGCATCCCACATCCCCTTGAGTCAGTTGAATCCCATTACGATTATTTTAATTAACAAGTATATCCATTTAAAATAAAACAGGGGTCCGTGTTCTCGAATACATACAATATTCGAGTCATGTTGTGATCCATTTTGTTGTTGTGTTTAAGCAAAATCTTCTACACATCATTGAAAACACACCCTCGAACATTTAAATTACTACTTAAATTGTTGCAATTTCTCACGTGCTATATTTTATTAATAGCAACAATAAACATATAATGGGGTATGACCTACCAAATAGCCCACTATCCAAATACTTGTTACCCACGGGCCATGACCAAATAAAAATTAATAAAGTGTACTAGTCATGAGTCATCGTTCCTGTTGACCCAACTCATTGACCCGTAACCAGTGACAGTTTCAACCAAATTTGACCCAGTTAAGATTAAACTTAAATCGATGGATCACACCTTATTATTAATATGGTCACATACATACACACCCCATTATATCATGTCAAGATAAAGACATGTATCGCCTGTAGTCAACATACACAAAACTATATAAATTAAGGTAAGGGGACTTTCCGGAGAAAATAATGATACAACATCAAAAGTCATTATACGAAAATATAAATCAAACCACCAGTGAATTGCAAATAAATGAGTTTATGCTTGAATAAGCTCTGAGTTACCCATAATATATGTCTTCCGAAAAAGATCCTTCGTTGCTTTTCCCCCTGTTTATATATAACAAAACAAGAAAAGAAGAGTGTGTTATGATGACTTATGCTACTATATTTAAAATTAAAAAATAATAATAATTCAAAAGAAGAGTATTATCACTCACTTTGTTCAACAGAAACAAACATTCTGATGAATTTTGACCCTCTTGAGCTTGACTCGGTCAAACAAACCTGGAGGTCATCGTCTGTTGAAATCGGACGACGAATACCTTCGGTGTTGTTATACTCGACATGGAATATTTGGTGTTGTAATTCTTTGAATCTCTTTGTCACAACTTCCATGTGCAAGTCTTCGAATTCAGCTACAAGGGGAAGTGGAAATCTTATCGTATTATCATTGTACACCACTTTTACCGTTTTCCCAATGTATGTAGATGTTAAGCCCTCCTCCTGCATATAAAGGATTAAACCACAAAATATATATATATATATATATATATATATATATATATATATTAGTCATGACTTCATGTACATATCTTTCTGTTACACTCAAATTAACTTACCATCATAAGTTTCACTTTAGTATTTATTAAATTCAAGGTACATTATGTGTGGAATATTATCGAATATATAAGACATTATCCAAGGAGATGTAAAAGCATCAGTGTCCTCATATTCTATACTTCATTTAATCATTTGAAGTGTTGTTTTCATTGCCTCATGTTGTGTCAGAACTATTAATATTCTATACTTGGCAAATTGTTTTTAAAAATAATTCATAATCTTACATATTGGTGCCTAAATACTTCCATGCGTATATGTGTAGCTTGTGGTAACAATTAGAGACATTTGGCCAATTTGTGTTATTTTAGATCCCTAACGAGTCAGATATGTAAAGTTTTAAACATCAACTAAAGTGAAATATATGAAATGGGTCATGAATTGATTTAGAAGTCCTAAAGTCGCCTCAAGTGAATTTAAAACGAATAAGTGAACCTCCTAAAGGACTTTAGTAAAAAAAAGTTTAGTATAGTACAATTGTTTTTGTTATCAAAATTAGTACATGAAACTTTTATAATAATCAATGACAAAAAGTTCAAATTAAGTAAAAAGGGCCACTACCAAAAAAAATTTAACAAACATATTATTAGCAAGATCAACTAATCTACATTGATTTATAGGAAAATCATTTTGCAAAAAAGATGTTCAAGACTATTTCTACAAAAACTCCAAATATGAAACTACTACACACACACATGGCACATGCATGCATGTTCACATTTGTAATCTTTCTATCAAGTCTAGTTATGTTATAATAAGTAAGCATCCCGAGTTAATAAAATGCTGATAAATTATAGTGAATTATACCATTTAAGAAAAATGTAGATTTAAACCAGCCTTATGAACAAAAAACTCATATTAGTATAGTAGATACGGTACATGCATGTAAAGTAAACTTTTGTGGCGTCTAACTCAAAGTAAAAAATATATGCTGGGATTCATATCCATCAATATGAGCATTATTTTTTTCAAGTAATTAAGAGTAAAGAAAAAAAAACCAACCTCGAGTAAATAACGAAATTGTCCAAAATCATCCACATAACTTTCTTTTGGCTCAGGCGTGACATACTCGATGATTCCAACAAGCTCATTCACAGCACCCTGGAGATAATACACCGGCAAAACCAATTGTCCTCTGGCTTCAACGTCTTCAGAGTATTGATCTTGTTGTTCAACCACATGATGCGTTGTCTTATGGTCTGCAATCCCGGTTTGAGCTGATCGGCCAGCTAACCAGTTTCCCACACTTGTTTGTATTCCAATTGAAGGATACTCATTTTCAATACATCTTTTCAAGTAATCAGCAAGTCCTTGATCTTGAGTTGG
The DNA here is from genome assembly GCA_009936405.2 of Stevia rebaudiana. Classification (NCBI taxonomy): domain Eukaryota; kingdom Viridiplantae; phylum Streptophyta; class Magnoliopsida; order Asterales; family Asteraceae; genus Stevia; species Stevia rebaudiana. The sequence goes on from WOUH02073819.1 coordinate 11,725, forward strand.
GTTGCAGGTTATATCTGTTAACACAAGATTGCACCCGATGTCCTCTAAATCAGGGTCTCTGTTGAAGGCCCAAAACTGAAGTAGTCCAGATTCATTGTGGAAATTAAATTTCCTAAACACTTTTCTGACAGTGAACTCTACTGTTGAATCCAGCTGGAATACCATGACTGCCGTAATGACGAAATGGTTCGAAGAATCGGTAGCTTCTTCCATGGTACTGTATTGGCAAACAACAATATTGTCAAGATTAATAGAGAACTTTTCAGTGGGTCCGAAAGTGAAAGACAAAACTACTTCACATCCCAATTTCTAAAAAAGATGAGATGTGAATGTTATGAGAGAGACTATATTTAAAGATTTAACTCACATTCTCTACATTTAGAGAATCCATATCCATCTCTATATATTTGTAAGTATTTGTAATAGAATTAAAGATGGAGAATGTAATGTAGGAGTTTTTAATAAAAAGATAATAGAGCTGGAGAATGAGATGTGGGATCGAGTTTTTTGATAGATGAATAAATTTTACAGAAAAACGTTATTTTTGCTTAAAATTTTAAAAATAAATTTAGAGAAAGGGATGTGAATGCTGTATGTGTGTTATTTTTGAAAATTTTCTCAACAGGTTCCTAATCAACACAAGTGTGGATCTAAAAGTGAGTCCCTTTTTGGTCAAACTGTGATTACATTTGATCAATTATTAACTATAATCAAACTTACTTACCTTCTTGTAGACCGTTGATGAGTAATAAATCCGAGATGTTGAGCAAGAGGATCAAACGGGGAAGAGAGTCTTGTTAGGGATGTAATTACCGTGGTTCATCTTTTTCGTATTGCTTACGATGAAAGGGTTCTATATATAATGTTATATACACAAGCTAAGGGTTACTTCTATGCTAGAATACTAGTGTCAACTGTCAACATATTGCAAGTGGATTGCATCCCCCGCTGACGAAACCTGAAGTATCTCGTCGATCCATTCTCTTATATTATAAATTTATAATCTGAAACGATATTAATCAACTAATGTTGCATGTAAAGTTCTTCAAGAATGATCCAGTGCAGCCTCTTGAATTGCTCACCCTGTTCATGTAGAAAGAATGATTTACTAAACCAAGAAAGTAAACTTTTATACAATTTTATTATTAAAAAAGGAGGCATCAATAACAAAAAACCACATAGCGACACATTACTATTTACTCATCTTTCTAAAAACCGATTACTACAATTCAACATCATTTGAAACGAAATTGAGAAAGAGAATAAAAAAGAACAGATGCAAGGTAAGGAGGCAAGGGGTTTATGAACAGAACGTCAAGAATTCAAGAAACACGCAAATATAAACCCGACCCGAGATATTTGTTCTTTCTTTTTTTTTTGGCACAGCATAAGATCTCACGTGTTAGTCACCGGAAGCCGAGCGATGTAGCCAAGGTCGATTCCTCGACCTCATATTTGTTCTTTCTTTTTAATTGAGACGTTTTCAAAGGAGCAGAGGCCCGTGTTAACTTTTAATTCGATTATTTTGTAAGTCACGTTTATTTTGTGAAATAAGTTTTACTATTACTAGATGCCTTTTTGATACCTTAGATGTATTAGCTATACTAGCTTATAACTCGTGTACTAAACATGTTACTTTTACAGTTTTGGTTTCTCACTTGGTGAAAGGTTCAGATCACTACATTCATGCTTCCTGGATTGAAGGGTGATTAATTTGTAAAGATGAGCTTGAGTGTTCGAACTTTTGCTATTATAAAATGTATTTTATAATGTCAAGAATTTTATAACATAAAACTAAATTAAATTTAAATATATTTTTGCATTTATGTCTTTTATGATAATATAAAAAGTAAAAAATTTATGAAAAATATGATGTTACCACTTCGTATTTCATGGAATCAATTATTAAAGTTATATATATAAGTGAATTATTGGATATATAAAACTATACAAGCTACTTTATCCAGGTTTATGTGGTTTTGATACCATATTTAATTAAAGTTGATTCGAAAAGTACTTCGAAATGTATCATTGTAATATATAATGTTAAATTGAAGTTAAATAAAAGCAAAATGAAGCGTCTAAAAACTTTTTTTAATAACGCCTATCTTCCTTGGATGCAGGGGCGCAGCTTCTATGGTGCCAGGGGTTGCCCCGACGACTCCTGATTTTTTCGCGCGTAATGTAAATTTTGCGATTTCGACCGAAATTTTTTTTATATATATAAGCCAGCAACCCACGAAATCCCTGAAAATTCTACATATATATGGTCTTGGCAACCCCACTGATAACTCTCAAGATTCGCCACTCCTTTGACGAGTAAGAAAGGTCCACTCAGGCTATCAACGTTGTTCACTCTCACATGCGTTTTGTGAAATGGGAGGAGATGAAAAATGTGGGAAGAAGGAGAGGGGGGAAATAATAAAAAAGGGCAATTACATATATTCCTTTATAAACTTCATTAACTATGTATATATCTAACCTAAAATTTTAATTACATTTATCTCCCACAAACATAAAAAACTATCATATATAACTATTTCGAGGGAGATGTATATATTTAAGTTTCTGAGCTATAACATGGAGGGCTTGGTTCATGAGAGAAACACTTTTAATTGAGAACCAAAAAACCATATTTAAGTGAATTTTAAACATTTTTCATTTCTTCATACGTTATTATTTTTCAAAACGGTTTGCACCACTAGATCACAAATTTTACCCTCTTTCAAACGAGTATAATGTAGCCATATCAAAAAAATAAAAAAATTTACGTCGTAAATTGTAGTATACTGCACATATGTAGTATACATGTACAATATTTTTTTAAATTTTTTTTTGAACGACTACTTGTAATATACATAGATATACATAAAGAAAAACACTTATAGGAAATAAATAAGGTAACGCAAAGGACTAAAACATATGAATTACCATCTACTACATTAATACTATACATATGTAGTATACATAAAAAAATTAAAAAAATAAAGAAAATTCTGAATAAATCTTTTCTAAAAACATAATTATAAATATAAAGAAGTATAATTTGTAAAATATCATTATACTGCACATATATAGTATTATTTTAAAAAAAAATATTATCATACTGCATATATGTAGTATTAAAAGTTTATGACACAAATTTTTTTTTCTTTTTAGTATGGCTTCATTATACTCGTTTGAAAGAGTAGAAAATTTGTGATTCAGTGGTACAATTCGTTTTAAAAAATAATAACGTATGAAGAAATGAGAAATGTTTAAAGTTCGATAAGTTTTGATTTTTTGGTTCTTAAATTATAAAAATGGTTATCTCATGATCCTTCCCTATAACATGGATTGAGTAAAATATATAATTTAAGTTTTGGGTTAGATATATATATGTAATTATGTTTCAAAGAGGATATATAAAATGAGAGAAAGTGAAACCGTCCCTAATGGAGAGAAAGTGAGGTGGAAGAAAGAGGGTGATAAGTTGTTGGTGGAGAACAATAATACAAACGGTTATATATAAAAGTAGTCAACGGAGGAGGCTTCGTCGGAATTGCTTATCCCTTATCCGAGGCACGAGTTATGTCGGTATCTTTAGTTCTTTACATAATTAAAAATAATTGTATTCTATATATAAACAATATTAATCATTTATTACGTTTCTAGGTTATTGCCTAAAAAGAAAAGTCAAACAAGGTGCAATCACAAGACGCATAAGTGACCGACACAAAGAGTCAAAGAGGCAGACAAAACACCATGAAAGATTTATTGAGAAAACATTCAGAATCGGCATCAACCTTCTGCTATTTCTTTTATTAATTACAACAAATTTTTTTATACAAATCTGCCATGGCTACTTAGCTAGATTTTTCTTTTTTATATATTTTGTATTTAATGATACTTAAAGTAAAAAAAATATTTTAATAATTATATAGTGTTTAATAGTAATACTTTTTTTAGCAAACAACAATATTAAAACACGATAGCTTAGCACGGCGCTAAATCAGAACATGATTAACAAAACATAAGTAGCACACCAATAAAGCTCCCCATCCGCACGTCATTAAAATCTTATAATGTAGTGTTTCTCATTTGTGCATTTTATAATCATAAATTGCTAAAATTTTTATCTTTTAAATTCTCCATAAAATTAAAAAATATATATATTAAAGTTGTATCTTATAAATTAATAACGAGCCCGTCGTTTCTTGATTTAACTTCATATCAAAATAATATTTTTCTCATGTATATTTATAAAATAATCAAATTAGTGAGTCCGGCAATTTTTTTAATACATTATTGTTCCTTGTTAGATTTTGCTTCTATTGGATCGGACGGTAAGGGCCCCACCAAGTTATTCAACTTTTACGTGACTAAATTGTTCATTCTATTCATTGGAATAATGAAATCCTTACCGAATTTATTAAAAATCAATTTCTTGACTATATCTTTTGTTGTGGTCGCGCCCCATTATGGATACAATCTTACGTGTTGACTACAAAGTAGGAGTCTGAATTTTTGAACACCACATATCTTACTTGTGTTGAAAGATGAAATATTTATATTTTAGAATTTTAAATAACGTAATAAAATGCATACATATGATTAGGGATATATTAGATTAGGAACTAACATTATGTTAAAAACTATAACAACCACATAAAACACTTGTACATAATGCATTAATGATTTATTAGGAGAAACAAGATAAGTGAGGTCGAAGGTTAATTAACCATCTTATGTATTAAAACATGTGGATATAAATGATTCTTTTGGTTTTTAACAAAAATTGGTACTTGAAACATCTGCTATGATTATATAAGAACATGTTATTATTGTAATAAGAACTATAATAATTTTGATGTCTTTTAACTAAGGTGAAAGTTATTGACATTACAAGAAATTGATACTAAACTTAGAGTACTTTAGGTTATTATGTCTCACTTGTTTAATAATAAATATGGTTTTTAGATTAACTTGTTTAATAATATATATGGTGTTTAGATTACATTGTTTAGCCCGTTGAATTAATCAAAACACCATTCTTACCCGTTTAAATAAACAAGTAAATCGAGTCATGCTTGAGTTACAGAATTTTAAACATGTTCCGATTAATATTGATGCTTTTAACACTAATAAATATATTTCAAGTTCATTAATGACTCAAAATAGACAAAAGCGTTCCTTGTTTAGCTAAATATTTTGTTTTTCAGGTTACACATTTTATATATGTTTTGAGCTAGTGTTAAAATTATTTATTTATGGCAGTATGTTTCTGTAAGCTTTTTGGTGATATCAATGAAACTCCCTTTTGCCTTTTTAAAAAACACATTTTATATTTTTGTTGTCACTTTTTAAATGTATTTACATATTGTTATTAAGAAGCTAATTAATACCACTTTATTTGATAAAAACATTTTATAAGATCGATTTGATAAATAGATCTTGGATACTTTACAAAAAGCTTAACTTATTTCCTTTTCACGTCTCTTTTTTTTCCTCGAATAAGAAATATTTAAGTCAAACTTGCCACAATAAATAATATGAAACAATCACAAGTTTCATGTTAACTAACATTAACCTATGAGCATAACAAATTGTTTTAAACATAAAACACAAGGATGGAAACTCATCTTATAACCATCTAAACCAAAAAAAATAAAGAAACAAAAACTAACAGCCAACTAATATTATCCTATAAAAATAAGCATTACATCAACCAGTAATTTAAGAAAACCCAAGTTCTAAAACAGATTACCGAAGGAGCCTTAATTAATCAAAAATAGCAAATCCAAAGTAAAAAGGTGAAAAAGATAACACGCAACCAGTGCGGTCATAAAAGTTTGTAAAAATCTATCGCACTTTAGCAGTGTTGTAGAAATCGCTAGGCGCTAGTCGAGTGGCGAGGTGGGGACTAGGGATTAATCAGGATTAATCGGATTGGAAGTTTATATATAATTTTTAAAAACTTTATATGTACTCAAAGTAATGTGAATATAATACTTCAAAGATCACAAAAATAAGTCAAACTATGTAATTATGACTAGTTGTGTTCAATTGTGACAATATTTGGCTAAGTTTTAACCAAAATCACGATGTTGAAGAGCATCTATTTTGACCGACGAAACTGATTGATGAAAATCGGTCATTAATATGTGAGAGAAGGATTAGCGATTAATCAGCTATTAATCGGAGAGTAATAGGGATTTTTGCAACCATAGCACTTTATTCGCTAATACTTTTAGGGTCCAATTTCATTATTATATTATTATGACCTCAAACTCAAAAAAAGAATTAAAAAAAACCATCAATAAATAAATAATCCACATAGCAACAGATTACTCATCTTTTTAAACACCGATTACTATAACAACTTTCAGAGAACAAAATCGGGAACTAACCTTAACAAAGGCGGAAGCAAGAAACTAACCAAGAAACGAACATAAACCAAACAACCTGCAAAAGATTTAACAAAAAATGTTTTAAAACCCTGACTACTGAAAGATCACTTAATCAGTGTATATATCATGGAATGAAAAATCAGAAAAGTTTGTAACAATTTCATTATTATTCTTCTTTCTTAAGACCGATTACTAAAACAACAACATCAATGGAACGAAATCGAGAACTAACCGAATCACAAACGGTCCGATAAGCAAGAAACAAACCAAACGGCCTGCAAAACAGAGGATTTATGAGAAAAATTCTCTGAAAAAGCCAATCGACCCAAATCAAAGCAGAGGAGACAAAGTTATACATTAAAAGTGATGAAGGATGTAAGAATCAAAGTATACGAAACCAATTAACGAAGCAGAAGCATCAAAATCCGGAAAACCAGCGATTAAAAAAAATAAGAAAGAGAAGGGAAAAAGAACAGATGCAGTGTATGCAAAAGGGTTTAATAGCAGAACGCGTGGCAGAGATTGAACAAATAGTCCCTGCAGTTTGAGAAATTTTATTTTGGTCCTTTAGGATTAAGAAATTACGAGTTTAGTCTGGTGGTTTGAACGGACGTTACAATTTTTGTCTTTGATAGTGATGAATGTTAAATAGTAGTGCTCTATGTGTATTAAATTAGCTAAATACCCTTGAATAGTAATATTCATCTAAGAATAGAACAAAAATTTTATTTAAATTATAAAATAGCGATGGGCTTATTTGAACCACATCTTCATCCTCTTCATCTCCTCTCAAAGTAGCCTGGTCTTATGTGTTTCCTCAGCCAAGATTACAACCATACTAACCGACCATAATCCGTGAGCTGACACCTAGCATTGTTCCTCTCCATCTTGTGCCTACTCACTTTTGCCACTAGAAGCCTCATGATTGCTTTACGGTCAATGCAAAACGCATATATGTTTTCTAGATCTAATAAAGATGACACCGAATTCGAATTCATCTATAATACTGTTAATCTTTACGTTATGCGACCTTGTTCACTAAGATGGTTATGATTCGAAGGTTGTGACGAAGCCAAAGCGGAGAGAGAGGCTGATTGGAATAACAAAAGAGAGGGCTTTGATGATCCCTCATGAATTATATGTTTTCGAAAATGGAAGGGATACGTTTCTAGATAAGCTTGTATGTGATTTTATTTCGTGATTTCAGAGAAGTTGCATGTTTCCGGCTATTGTTGATACTAACTATTTCGACCATCATCCAGGAGATAAGAGTCGGGTGCGAATGATTTTGGGTGTTTTTGTGAGGTTACCATTAACAGAATATTATCATTAGCATTATTATTATTGAGGTAGGTCCACTATTTGATAGGTATTTTTGACATAATATTAGAAGTGTAGAAGGATATTTAGGTTCTTTTAAATAAAGTAACAGAGAAATTACCATCAATTTATTTCAGGGCCATCGTAAACGTTTAAAGTATTAGATCAAAGCTTTTAAGTCTTCAATCCTAAGGAACAAAAACAGAACTTATGCAAAATACTAGGACAATTTTATTTTTATTTTTGTCTTTTTCCGTTGGGACTTCTTCAAATGGTGAAGAGGCAAGTGCCTTTTAATTAGATTATCTTGTTAAGTCATATTTGTTTGGTGAAAAAGGGTTCAGTATATTCTGAAATAATACCCTCACATAATTTAATGAGTTTTCAATGTGAATAAAAGAATATTATTACATAATCAACATTATGTTAAAATCCGTATTGCATAATCATAATAAATTGGTCAAAATATATGTATTACACGAGTTTACATAATTAACATTTAAATTTTTTTCATTGAATTATTACATATATATTATGAACACTAAAAAATAAAAATGTTTAACACTTTTATAACTATAAATTATGCTTTGAGATTTTAAAATTATTTATTAGAACTTTTTAAATATAAATTCCTTAAATTTAGTTGATAATTATACAAATTAAAGAAACATTAAACTTAAAATTCAAATAGAGTAACTGTGGTTTTCCTTTATGAGATTTTCAAGACTTAAACAGCTTTAGTTCATCCTTAATAATTTTCGTCAATAACGTTTCAAGTCTTAACAATTTTTTTCATTAAACCTTTAACAAAATTTTGTCAATACTGAAACGTTAGGGACGAAAACTGTTAAGACCGGAAACGTTAGGGATGAAAACTTTAAATACCTGAAACATTAGGGACGAAAACTGTTAAGACTTGAAAGGTTAGGAATGAAAAATTTTAAAACTTGAAACATTAGAGATGAAAAAATTTAAGATTTGAAACGTTAGGGGTGAAAATTGATAAGACTTAAAACGTTAGAGAACGTTTTTGTTAACGGTGGATAAAACTGTAAATTATTGCAAACCTAATGGATAATATGTGTACTTTTTTTAAATATATAAGATAAATAAATAATTAGATAATAACAAACTTATTTTATTTTATAATTTAAGATAATATAAAAAGAATAAAAGAATTTAAAACATTAATCTAATTAATTTAATTATCAAAAAATGTAGAAAAATTAAGAAAATAACACGTGTCGTTTTGTTGGAATGCTTTATTAGAGGTAGATTGCATTAGGCGGATCTGATACGTATAGTATTTTTGGTGCTAATTGTAGGATTCAATCAAATAATGACACGTAAACGCTTTCAAATAAACCCAAAAGGCTATTAAAATAATTTTGCAATGTAAAGCGGTTTTGGAAACAATACGTAAATAGCAGTTGACTTTTTTTTGTTCTAAACAAACTTTCACCAATTATTTAAAATTCGAATAATTTTTACATGCTTTAATATTTTTTTTATTAAAAGTTAAACCATTAAATAAAAATTCCGATTATCTTTAATTCGAGTATAATATTGATATGGTTTTTTTTCAATTTCTTTTACGTAGTTCGTAATTATGTATGTGGTCTGTGATTTCGTGCTACGTGATTATACACTTCGTTCGTATTTTATGTGTGTATTATACACTAACTCAACTATCGTTAGTTTATCGAACAGTGACAGTTCGGCTGACACTGGACTATATCTTGATACGAAGTACTTGTTTGTCCGTGAACAAGTTGAGGAGAATAATCTTTTTATTGAATATATTAGTGTGAAAATTATGTTGGCGGATCCGATGACTAAAGGTCTCCCACCTAAAGTATTCGAAGAACATATTTCAAAATAGGATTATGTAAAGACCTTATTGCATAATTGTAGTTGTTTATTTTATTAAAATTTTCTCATTTACTTTTAATTATGTTTCTGTCTCTGGTATATGTTAATGGTCACTTATTAACATATAGACGTTAATGGTAGGAATCAAACGTTGATGAGCTTAATTATAATTGATTTTAAATTTATTTAGGTTTTAAATTTGTGTTATATATGATTAATGGGGGTCTTGAATTAAATTTAATTCAATGACTGTATTTCTCTGCTATAATTACAGTTTAAAAATAAAATGGGTATTATAAATGTGATCAGACTAATCTAATACTTATAATGAATAATTACTTGTTCAAGTGGAAGAATATTAGAATAAATAATATATACGTAATATTATTTATATATATAATTGTGGCCCTGGTTATTTATCTAATTATAATAAATCAATTATTATAAAATACCCATATATAATATTTGGTAATTATTTGATGGACATAATTACTAATAATAAAATATTTAGGGTTTTCTCTTGTGTGTATACATATATAAGATAAGGATGCGGCTAGTAATAACATCTATCATCATTCATGAATTCGTCAATTTGTAACTCTAATCTTCATTCTCTCAACTACTCCATGTGAATAGTACACTCTAAATGAGAACCAGATCAGATCTGCAATCAGTTGCTGCCAGTCGGATCTTCAGGGTGTCTTCTGCAATCAATACTGTTGTCACTAGATTCACAAGTTTCACCTAATACAAGTAGTTTAATATATTTATCATGTTTTATAGATCTAATAATCAGGAATCGATCAACAATGTATACCCCTAGTTCCTAACAAAGAAATTAGAAAAAAAGGGCATCAGATTTCTACTTCGGCTTGGGCTACCAAAATAGTTGAGCTGACCCTGATTGTTAGTTTTCGAGTTTCTATTTGTTCATCTTATTCTTTTATATATTGATCCGATTGTGCCAACATTTATATGTTATAAATTCTCCAAGAACTAGAAACGTTGAAAGTTGTAAAGTAACGTTTTCGCCGATTCTTGAAGAGCCTTCTTGAATTAGCTTCATATCATAACAATATTTTACTCACATGTTTATAATATAATCAAATAAACGAGACCAG
>WOUH02073835.1:0-22394 GCA_009936405.2 Stevia rebaudiana
CGGTGGACTTAAAATAATACAACTACTAGATACTAACACATAATAACACATTCATGTTGCAGGCATGAAAGTACACATAATCTGATGATCTCGTAAAGAATTATGGTATTAAGTAAATAAGTTTAAACATGTTTCAGCCCCTAAAAGGTTATTTAGAAAAAGAGGGGAGTTAGTGAGTTTACTCACCTCGTAAAAGCCAGAGCAGTGAAAGATAAGTCAAAGCTTGTCAAGTATCGCCCACAAACTAGTTTCACCTAGTAAAGCGTAGGAACTTGACTTAGAATAGAAACATAACAGAATTTAATGGTAAATGGTTATAGGTTATAAAACCGAAAATTGTGAAAATATTATATTTATATTTAAATAATTACTTATTTAAATATAAGATAATGTTATTAATATTAAATTTGGAATTTAATTGCTTAATTAAAAGTAATTAGAGTAACTAAGATACTTAGTTTAATTGAGTGTTTGTAGTAAATTTTAGTATATAATTATTTACTTATTTTAAAACTAAGCTTTTACTTAATTAAGTTTTAGATTCAAACTTAGGTTTTAAATTAGGAAATAAGTTTAAAGATTTATCTAAATTGATTTTAAAGTTCAATGTAAGTTATAAATTTATTTTATAAACTATAATAGTAGAAAATATAACTTTTATAAATTAAAAGTGAATTAGTTGATTTATTTTAATCATTTACGAGATTATAAATTAATTATGTAGATTAAGTTTTAACAGGCCAGTGTGTTTGTTTACGTTAGAGCCCAACAAAAAAAAAATTGATCAGATCGATGGGCCAGCCTATGGTCAAGCCCATTCGGAAACAAAAGGAAAACAGATCTGGGTCAGATTCGTTGGGCCAGTTATCCCGGAGCCCGTGTTCACGCGTATTGGGTCGGCCCAGGGTCCATTTACATTTTAAAAGAACCCTGGTGGATTCGTTTCTGATCCTTCCCAATCAAATTTCATTTTGAGCCCTAACAGCCCTAAAACTTGTTCGATCGTTCATCAGGTTGTTCTTGTTTGATTAATTCGTTTGAGGGGTTTTATTATAGATAGAAAAACGAGCTGAATGATGGGTTTTAGATTACCTGACGTTGCCGGAAGTTATGATCGGAGAAGAACCAGACGACTGCGAATTAATCTTGAACAGAATCTGTTGAATTTGAAATAGGTAACAAAATTACTTATTACGGGAAGCTTAATGGACGGAAATAGAGTCGAGAATAGTCGGGAATTACCTGTGATGATTATCGGAATTGATGTCGGAGGTATACAGGAACGACGAAAAAGAAATTCAGATTTGTCTCTCTGAATTAAGAACAAGTAACGCGATTAATCATAATAGTAAGTTTAATGAGTTGTAATAGGATTAAGGATGATCGATGATTACCTCAAGTTGCTGGAAGTTCGGAATCGATGAAGAAACAGTGACCACGAAGAACAGACCCGTTTCTATCTGTTTAATTAGGATAAACCGATGAGATTAGTCATTACAGCAAGCTTGATATGTTGACAAAGGATTAGGAACGATAATTGGTTACCTCTGTGATGCCGGAACAGGAGCTTAGCACCGGAATTTTGATCGACAATACTAGGATATGATTTTGCTTAAATCGTGTTTTTGAGGTGAATTGAACGTGCAGGAGTGTCGAGAGGTGATTTGTGAGCATTAATGGGGTTGTTATAGGATCGATTGACTGGGTATAAGATCCGAAATTCCCTGAAATTCGTTTTCGGAAATTTGAATGAACTTTCCGAAGATTACGCGATGATTTGGTGTGATTCGACTTGGGTTGAGCTCGAGTTGTGTTTAGGATTGAATTTGGTTTGGTTTGGTGCGGGAATGTAGGGGTTTAGATGGTTCAATCGAACGATTGGTGGTTTGGCCGGAAACAATGGCGATTCACCGGAAAAGAAGGATGGCCGGCGGTGGTGTTATAGAAATTTGGAATTTGTCAGTTTTGGTCCCTGAAATTCTATCACCTAGAATTTGATCACCATATTACATTTTATATGGATTTTAAGTTTCAGTTTTATCAATTTGGCCACCAAATTTAATTAATTGGATTTGAGGGTTTTTTTTTTTTTTTTTAAATTTTTTTTTTATGTTTTGTTATTTTAAGTTAATAAATTTATAACAAATTATATAAAAATTTAGATAGAATGTATTTATTAGTTTATGTATTTATTTTATAAATAGGTTAATAATATAATATGTTATTTATTTAATATGTTGAAAAAATGTATAAGTATTATTTGGATTATTTGGTTTATTTATTTATGTTCAAATTGGATTTTAAAATTAAACGAGTTTAAATATAATTACGAGTTATGAATTTACCTGGATTAGACGGATGTCACATAATATCATTTGAAATTTTTTATTTTTTATTTTTTAAATTATGGTGGTTGATTATGTGAATAAAAAATTAAAACAAAAATAATTTTGTAGGTAAAAGGTATTGGACTAGAACACCTTTTTAAAGTTGAGTGACCTAATTGTTACAAAATTAAGTATGAATGACCTAATTAGAACAAAAAAAGTACGAGTGACTTAATTAAAACAAAGATGAAAGTTGGTTACATTTCTATTATTCTATAACATTATCCCTAAATACAAATACATATACCAATGCTCTGTAGTGCTTTAAAAATCAAAGTTCTGTGAACCGATTCAAATGAACAGAAAATTAATAAATCATATGCATACAGTGAACCGGGGAAGTATTTAACAGGTTAATGAGCTTAAAACATCAATAGCAAGAATGCAGGATTGCATATTTATACTAATTCCACAGAAAACATAAGGAAATTTTATATGTAATATTGTGATATGAAGATTTAAAAATAAAAATCTAAAGTGTATTATAAACAGAGATTCTTGAATTCAGTGATATTATGTGTAATTTAATTAAACTGCTTTTTGTATTTGCGTTTCACAGTGGCTTAATCACCCGCACCTGAATTTTTTTTTAATCAGTTTAGAAATATGAAATGTTAATAAAGCTTCTGTAACAGTGTCATATATACTATATAACTTTAGTTTTCAAATAGTTGAGAGAATATTGATTTTGCATTTCATGCAAGAATTACAAAATCAAATAATAACATTGAAAACTAAAATGCACCATCTGCTTCACATACTGTCAAAGAATAATGACATTTTCTTTTTAAATCATATATTATCTGATAATTTTATTCATTTCATCAGAAGTTAATCAGTAGTATATTTATACTATTTAATCCCTTACATTAGTAAATTTATGGAGAATAAATTCCAGCTCATTCTTCTAGAAACATACATTTTAGACGCTGCTTTTATAAAACTTTCATTTGAATTTACTAAATACTTTGTGCATTTTATGAATGTACATTTATGATGATCAATATTGATTTATTGTATTGCTCCTAAAAAATTGATTTATGGATTAATAGCTTATGTAAGGATTACTTTATAGTTAATCAGCAACTTACAACTTCTATAAATGAGTCATATATGAAACTATATCACCTGTTTTGGGTACATATATGATATATGCATCAAACAATAATATTTTTTCTTCTTTTAGGTGGGCAAGTATAGTAATAACAACTCTGGTTATTAGAAGTTTTGATGGTTCCAATCATGATCAATCAACTAAAAGCGACCACTAAGTTAACCGTGAGTTCGAAACATTTGTATTATATATCTCTTTTTATATTTGTATTATACAAATGATCATATAGTGTTCCATTTTCGATATAATCATACACTATTATTAGTTCCTTCCCAAAGTTACCCACATGTTTCTTAGGACGTATGAATGAAGATGATTTAGCTTGTTCTACATGGAGACAGTAACCGGCAATTGGCAAAAGGTTGTAGTGCTGTAAAGTCGAAAGCATTTGCACTTCATCCCAAAACTCAGATTCCCCTTGATTGGAATTAGGCTTCAATCTTTTAAAGGCAGCAAGGATGTCACTTGTTCCGTTGTGGATTGATCTTTATATATCTTGCCGAAACCGCCTTCTCCAACAACTAGTATCTCATCAAAATTATTAGTTGCTTTAAGTATTGAAGAAAGTTCAAAGCCCAAGCATTGGCGTGAATGGTTTGAAGAAGAGGTGGATGGTTTAGAATTCTGGCCCTTAGACATAGTTCCAATGAGAAACTAAAGTCTGAAACAGAATTAGATGACAACTAAGAATAATCATTAAGTTTAAGTTTAGATGAACATGCAGACTAATAACAGGCTAGTTTTATTTGCAGGTCTAAGATATCGAGGTTACTAATGCTCCTAACAATATGGCATGTGCAAAGATTATTTTTACAGAATACAAGCTAGGTTAGAATAACATGAAATCTGAGGTTCACATTAGGTGAACATCCAAACACTACTTCTAATAACAGGCTAGTTTTATTTGTAGCTCTAAGACATCTAGGTTGCTAATGCTCTTAGAAATATGGCATGTGCAAACATTATTTTTACAAAATACAATAAACGAATCAAATTCCAGCTTTGCTAGGTTAAAATAACATGAAATATGTTATTCACAAAAGATGAACATCCAAACACTACTTCTATAACATGATAGTTTTATTTGCAGCTCTAAGACATCCAGGTTGCTAATGCTCTTAAAAATATGCCAAGTGCAACAAATATTTTGACAAAATACAAGTAAGAAATCTAATTCCAGCCTTTGTAAGTTAGAATAACATGAAATCAGAAGTTCAATGGAAGCAACAATTAAAGTCGATAGATAACCAAATCCCCTAAATCGATATTGACAAAGTTCGAAAGTTAAAAAGACATGACTTACTTTGACGACTCAACCGCGGGTTAGATGCGCGAATACTTCAACTTTGGCGTAAAAGCTCCATCGCCATTACCAGTAAAACCCCCATGACTCCGTTGCAAGAAGGGTTTAGTCCCAACTAGGGTTTATATATTGGGCCGGTATATTCGGGCCAATCACATAATCTTGCCGAATTAGGGTTTATATTGTGGGCCGGTTATTTAAGCATATTCGGGCCAAACACACAATCTTCCCAAACTAGGGTTTATATTGTTGGCCGGTTATTTAAGCATATTCGGGCCAAACACATAATCTTGCCAAACTAGGGTTTATATTGTGGGCCGGTTTTTTAAGCATAATCGGGCCAAACACATAATCTTGCCAAACTAGGGTTTATGTTGTGGGCCAGTTTTTTAAGCATAATCGGGCCAAGCACAAAATCTTGCCATATTATTAAAATCATATAGCAAACCTAAAAATAAATAAGATTTAGAGAGATAATATTTATTCTGTTTTGAGTAACTAAGAAGTTAGTTGTTATGAGAATGTTATGCTTTCCAAAAATCACGTCTACAACATTTACTAGAGCACTTAAACTTATCGTCTTAATCAGGCTAGCTCTTGAACACATGGATCATACACTACTAGCAAACACTAGTTTTGTCTTAATATTAAGAAGGGAAATGTAGAAAAAAATATTAATAATATATTTATCACTTTTTGGTATTTCAAATAAGCAAAACCGATTTATAGTCAAAGGTAACTAGTGTTAGGTGAATACAGAAAGCAGTGTAATGTCGGATCTCGACAGCCGTGGTGCTCAATTGGAACCACATGATGGTGAGTCTTGTAACCCAAAACTTCTGGTGACGATATATAAGATATTAGAGCTTTTAATATAACACCGTTTGTGTGCAGGTGGTTTAACCCACAAGCGAAACCAATGCATATGTTGATTCGTTGAGCCCTAAAAGAGGAGTATGAAGTCCATGAAGATGATCCTAAAGTGTTCCATTTGAAATATAGGCTGTTTAACCCATAATACTCCTTTAATCAACTGGCATACGTTTGAGCCCTAATTCAAAGCATGCGGTAATAGAGTCATGGCCCGAAGTTGAAAGGCTTTCCACTTTACGCCACCCCAATCTTGCTTCCTTGATCGGTTACTGTGAGTATGTAAAGGAGGTTTCAATGTGGCGCCTTTGGAAGCCAACTGTTTCTGGTTCAGAGCAAGAAAAGTTACTTGTCTATGAGTATATTTCGAATGGAACTAGCATGTTCATCTAAACTTACTGATTATTCTTAGTTGTCATCTAATTTTGTTTCATAATCTAGTTCCTCAGTGGAATTATGTTTACGGACAAGAATTTTAAACCATCCGCCTCTTCTTCAAACCAGTCATGCCAATGCTTGGGCTTTGAACTTTCTTCAAAACTTAAAGCAACTAATAATTTTGATGAGGCATTAGTTGTCGGGGAAGACGGTTTCGGCAAGGTATATAAAGGTCAATCCACAACGAAAAAGGTTATATCCTTGCTGCCTTTAAAAGATTGAAGCATAATTTCCATCAAGAGAAATCTAAGTCTTGGAATGAAGTGCAAATGCTTTCGACTTTACGCCACCTCAACCCTTTGCCAATTGTCGGCTACTGTCTCCATGTAGAACAAACTAAATCATCTTCATTCATACGTCCTCAGAAACATGTGGGTAACTTTGGGAAGGAACTAATACTGGTGTATGATTATATGGAAAATGGAACACTATATGATCATTTACCTGTCTTTCATGGAACTATCGGTTAAACATATCCATAGGTACTGGTCATGCTTTAAACTACATGCACACTAGTACCCAAACTGGTGTTGTACATAGAGATGTCAAAACCTCCAACCTCTTGTTAGAGAAATATGGGATCGCAAAAGTTTCTTATTTCGGGTTAGCAAAGATATGTGATATGGAGAATGGAGAAATTAAAGTAATGTATACATGTCCCAAAGGCACGTTTGGGTATATGGATACATCTTATTTTGCAACTAGAGGTAAAGAGCTGGCAACAAAGACTGACGCGTTTCCGTTTGGGGTTGTGTTACTTGAGTTGTTGTGTAGGAAAAAAACAGTATTTATGGAGGCTAATGGTAATCGTTTTACTCTAGTTAGCTGGGCTCAAGATTTTATCAGCTGAGGGAAGTTGCATGATGTAATCAATGCAGCTATTAGGGATGAAATTTCTACGGGTTGTTTGAATAGTTTTGTTTAGATTGTAGAGAAATGCTTCCTTGATCCTAAAATACGGCCCAACATGTCTATGGTTGTGATGTGTCTTGAGTCTATACTGGAAGACCAACAGATTTTGAATTCTTTGCCTAGTAGTGCGGTGATCAATGGTATTTACAGCGCCTCTTTAAATGTGTAGCAAATACATATTAATATACATATAAATGCATATATTTATGTGTGTGTTAGAGAGAGAGAGAGAACTACTATATATTTAGGAGACAGCCATATATAAAACTACTACGGTTTGTAAAAACTACCCAAAAGGCAGGATGAAATAGCTTATATCATTACCCAAGTTTTGATGTAACATTTAGAGCCAAACTAAATAATCCACAACAGTTTCATGCCTTTTGCCTTACATCTAGAACCACTGAACAGTTTATGCTAGCCTATCATATGTGGTTGTGCTTGCCCAAAGTGCAGGAGGAATTGACATTGTTCATAGCCTTTTATTTATTATATTGAAATAAACATTAGTTTGTGTGATGGTGGAAAACTTGTACTTGTGTCTAATTGTTTTAATTATCTGTTTATTTTAGGTGAAGGTAACTCAACATCACCAAGCCCAAGTGTGAAGCGGAAGAGCTACATCACAGTTTAAGCAAGTTATATCGAATCTGTTAATGTGCTAGTGTTCCCAGGATGGGTTGATCATGACTCATTAGAGCCTTCAAACAAACTTTTCGGAATGGCTATTGCTGTTAAATGGTACCATCCATTACCGGTTCAAATAGATGAACATTAGAAGGTAAGTATCATCGGACTTACAATTTCAATTGTACATCAACTTACACCTATAATGAAATAATAGGTGAATCAAACTGTTACACGGACTGGAAACGTAATCTAAGTTACTTGTAAATGTTTTTTTTTCCTTTCTTTTTTTTGTGAGGGGGACGTCATAGTCAAACTTTGTAACATTTTGGTGCACGTCTCTACTTTTAGTGGGAAGCATCTCGTAAGAAATTTATCAAAGTAACTAACAGACGCCAAGCGTGTCATATAGCGTTTGATTTGTTTGATAAGAGACCTATGGCAACTATATGAATGATAAGAAGATGTTTGTTTGCTTTGAGTTTAGGATGAGATGGATTTGTTTGGAAAGGTGGCTCATTATAATATGATATCATTAGACTTCTGGGGAACAATATCTGCGGATTTTCAGCCCCTCTGGTAAGGAACAATATCTGGTTTATGAGCGAATCAAAAAATCTCTCTATGGTGGTAGGATCTTTCTAAACCCTCCTTATTTGTTTTCTTTGAGTACCGCATCAAAGTATCTGTTTAAGATGACTCATTCTACAGGTCAACCATTCTCATGGCAAGCACGAATTAACATTCTGAGAGGAGGGAAAGAAAAGTTATTTGTCTATGAGTATATTCGAATGGAACACTTGCGGATCATCTTCATGGATTTCATACACCTTCACAACAAGGTGCTGGATTTGCTGTTGCGACCACTTCAGAAGTTCCTCAGTCATTTGATGAATGGCTGGTTAGTTGGGTATTAGATAGATGAGTGATACGAATTTGTATGTGTAAATATATTTTTTTTCTTTTTCTTTTTCTTTTTCTTTATCTGTGTTCTGAGTAGTAAGTTTTTATTTTTTAATTAAATGTAACTCCTTTTGAGTTAACATGAACAGTTGGTTCATCCTAATATCATTAGACTCCGGAGATGCTGCCGCATAAATAAACATGAACAATTGCTTGTTTACGAGCACGTTGAAAAATCTCACTTTATTCATCGAGGTATTTGTTTTCTTGATTACTGTAGTAAAGTAAGTATCTAAGATGTTGACCGATTTTGCAAATAACCACTTTCATGGCAAACACGACTACGCATCATGACAAGAGTCGTCTGCGCGCTCACATATTTTTTTACGACAAAAGGCGTACTCAGTTACTTCAACTCCGATGATATCTTAGTGGATGAGGTAGATTAATGGGTAGTGTGATCAAAGATTTTTTGCTTAAATGCCTCTGTCATCACTTATCTTTACTCTTTCTTATTCCAGGATTTTAATGCGAAAATAGGGGGCTTTGTGTGTGCGAAATACCAGGAAAAAGGTGATAGCTTACGGAGATTCTTACTATTTTTTGTGTTTTACAAACAATTGTTTCTTTAATTTAGTAATATATAGCGTGTGTTAGTGCGTATGTGTAATGTCACATAGTAAACCCAGTCAAATAACTTTGTTATAGTTCATTTTGCAATTCTTGAAAATAAAGTTGTTCTGAAGCTGATTTTTTTATATTGACTTCGTTAGATTATAGCAAGAGACAGTCACCTTTACAAACCACATTTTATCTAAACAAGACATCTATCCGAGGTGAGTTTTCCAACAATCTGAACTGATAAAAACTTCCAGTGGGCCGACCCAAACTGTAAAAACTTCCCAGTGACCCGACCCGGTAAAAGTGCTTCCAAGTTCCATGTAAACAAAAGCATACTAAAAAAATGTGAACCTAGTGAAAAAAAAATCATTGATCCCAACTGAATATGAATGTATTTTGCAACACTTTTAGTGATTCAATTTTTTTTTAGGAAGCATGAACATGTTATGTCGAATGAGGACCATCCCTGACAATCAAGGTTGTAAAGGGCGTTAACGGCCAATCGGGCGGCTACTACCTAGAGATTGACCAGGATTAATCAAAACTAGGCGGACTAGAACTTTATTATTTTATAAATACTTCAAAGATTTTGACTAACTTAAATGGATTTTAACCAATTTTGAGTGATTTTGGCCAATTTTAACCGTTTTAACCAATTGTAACCGTTTTAACCAATTTTGATTATTATTATTATTATTATTTTTTGACCGAGCACCTATGTCCGCCTAGCGCCTAGCCGGTCGCCTATGGTGAATTCCCATCGGGGAGCAGCTGCCTAGGCCGATTTTTACCATGCTGATGATAATTGTTCATAGTCCATTTATAAGTTTGGATTTTTGATGTTTTTCAAGTTTGCTAAGAGGTTCAGTCTAGGAGCATTCACAACTTATTTCCCATCTTTAAACTTCAATCAAAATGCCTAAAAACTCACTCCAATCCATCCCTCATCCATGCTGTAAACAAACCGAACCAAAGTGGACGAAGCGTTATTGGTGTTTGCTTGTTAAGCATTTAACTTAATGAACACATACATAACAAGAATTTTGTTCATGTCCCTTCATTAAAGAATTGACTATGTTCAACCAACGAACATATACTATTTTAAATTAAACGTTAGCATTCTTAATATCAAACATTGGATATAATCACATCAAATAAAACTGAAGTCTAAGCTAAAAACAAAAAGATTTCTAGTTTAAATGTAAATGTAAAAAAACTTAACATTAGAATTTAAAAATGTAAACATTAATGAATGAACATAAACAAACATTAACAAACACATTACTAAACTTTCAAGAACACAAATACGACCTCGGTTCATATTCTTTCATTTAAACTAAACGAACAAAATTTCTAGTTTGTTTATGTACATTTAGTAAACAAACAAGCGTAAACAAACTTCCATTCGAAGATTCATGAACAGTTCTTTGAATGTTCGGTTCATTTACAACATAAAGTCATACCCTAGACCCATATTTGAAAGTCCCCATATCAATATTATTATTTTAGAGTCGTCATGACTTTGGCCAAAACGTACCACAATCACTCTCACGGTTTTGTTTTCACCTGATGTGCCTCTCGCGCAAACAAAACGAGTCTTGATAGAGAAGATATCCACCTCCTTATAAAGAAGGTTTCGTTCTCCTCCCTAACTAATGTGGGATATTACACAAGTATTGTTTAATTAAATGAGGATATATACCGGAAATGTGTTATGTGTTGTGAATGGATTTTGAAAGATAAGCAATGTGAGTTTTAATTGAATTATGAAGATAGAATGAGTCATGAATGCTCTAATATTGGTACAACCGGAGACGGACCAGAAGACCAAAGCGGGTCTACTCTAACCCTTATGTAGTCAGAGATGATGAAAATGTCTTCTAATTTAGTGTTTAAAAGTTAACAATTTAAAATGTTTTCTATAAATAAAATTTTAGTGTTTTTTAAATAACAAACACCTCACATACATGATTCATTAACTGTACTTTGACTACTGCTGTTAAAGAATCATGAGTTACATATGGATCTAACTACATCATAATCATTAACCGTACTTTGTTTAAAAAAAACAAATGACGAACAAAATGGGTTAACTCTTATGTTTTTTGATCATTGAGAAGGTAACATCAATACCTATGAATAATACATTCTCAAATGCAGTTGCAATTATAAGCTTGTAAGTTATAATCATACGAAAAGATGTCAAAACGATAATGCATATTCATATCTATCATATTACACGAAAATAAAAACAACAAACTATTCCAACAAGCATTATAGTTTATCAATTATCATACTATCTAATTTCCTATGCCAAAACAAGGACTAACTTGTCCTCTAACAAGATAAATAATGTCAAAATTGATCAACAACAATATAAAGACTTACTATTACATTTATTCAATAAGCAAAACATATTGCCGATTATAATCATAATATTAAAAACCATACACTCACCTTTTCTGGTTCTTTTTTCTTCCTTTAACTTCTTTCTCAAGTCTTTTAATCCTATTGCTTAAAACCGACGCGCGCGTTTCTCTTTGATTTGAAGATTTTTTATCTTCTGAAGTTGGTTTATTATTTGGAAGTGAATATGGAGTTATATTTTGATTTGTGGGTGTTGGATTTGTTTCACCTAATTGTTTTTGTTTAAGAGCTTGTGCAGCTGCATATTTTTTTAATCCTTCAAAAAATGAAAAAGCCGGTTTTGATTCACTGGCGGCAGATGGCGGTTGCGGTTTTATTATTGGTATGTTCAACATCTTCTTCACATTGGGTTTTTTAATTACTGGAAGCAAGAAAATTATAGAAATTAATACAAGAAAATTAGATATTAATATTAGTAAAAAAGAAAATAAAGGGAAAATGTCACACAAATGTAATCAAGTTTTCCAACTGTTCCAATTAAGTCACTCAATGTTTTTTGTCTTTTTAAAGTCACTCAATGTTTTTTGTCTTTTTAAAGTCACTCAACTTTCACTAGGTGTTTCAATCTTATGTAATCTTTTAAAAATTGTTTAAATTTTTAAAAATTGATTAGGGAAAAGAAACATATATGAATCTTGGTTTAAAATACGTGAACAATTTTTTTCAATTAACTTAATTTTTGAGTCAATTGTGAAAAAAACAGATTCATGAAATAACAATAAAGGTTAATAATTATAAAACTTAATTCAAATTTACAAGAAATTTTTATTAACTAGTAACAAATATTCATATATGTTTCATTTGCCTCAATCAATTTCAAAAAATTACAAAGAATTGAAAGTTGAGTGACTTTATAGAGACAAAAAAACATTGAGTGACATAATTGGACCACTTGAGAAACTTGATTACATTTCTAGAAAGTTACCCCGAAAATAAATTATGAAATAAAAGAAAATTTAAATGGACCCGATATTAATAAATAGAAATATATTCATGTAAGTTAGCGACGATCATTTATTTTAGATTTTAAGATAGTTAATTTACCAAATCCATAAACATTTATTTTAGATTTTAAGATAGTTAATTTACCAAATCCATAAACAAGGGAGAACAAGTTGGAGGTGATCCAATAACAAAAGAGAGCCTGCAGAAGAGTTAAAACTGACTTATTGAAACATATACACATATTCTGTTACAAATTTTTTAAATAAATAAAGATAACTCGATTTATCAAAAAGAAAAAAAAAATCATAAAAACTCAAATGTGCAAAAAAAATGAAAATTTTGCAACTTTCATTGAGGAGAACACGAAATATTGTGAGAACACGCAGAACAAAAGGAATCTCCATCATTTTTAATCTTAAAAATTTCTAATATAAAAATTATATAAGTGTAATGTTTATTTGCTTTCCATTAAACTAAAAAAAATTTCATTTACATATATATCTACACATGCGTATTTTACCTGCACATAACGTACACATGTTTATGAAACTTTAAATTTTAAAACACATATGAAAAAACTAGTTTATCAGTTTTTTATATACATATTACATAATAATACATATTTAAGTGTATGAAATATAGAATTTAAACCATGGATTGAAAAATATATAGGAAAAATATATAGTGATATCTAGTTTTAGTTAACAAAAACACATCAAAACAAAAGAAAATACAATTTTTTTAATATTACAAAAAATTGTGATATTTAGTAAATATTATTTACCTTTGGAAAAGATGCAGTAAGAGGAACAGTAAGAGCAGCAAAAACCCTTGAAACATTTTTCATTGTGGAAGCAGCAGGATTACCATCCATACCATCTTGCATATTAAACTGAATAAAATAACTATTTAAGTTGTATGTCAAACTAAATTAATTTTATTTAATAAAAGAAGTGAATAAATATTTACCTCTACGGTTATCCAGAATGTAAAAGCAGTCAAACAAGGAAGTAAATAAAACGGATCCGCAGTTGTAAGATCAACAAACCAAAATGTCCCGCCATTTTTGAAAGACGGAACCTTGTCCACCATGTTTTGAATCTGCATATAAAAATTGATACTTTTATTTAACAAAATATAATCAAATAAAGATTTTGGATATTATATTTATAACTTACAGCGAGAAAAAAGCTGACAAATAGAGGACCTTGAATGAAGAGACCTTTTAAAGGAGTAAAGGTACTAACACCATGCCTGTAAAAATGTTAATTTTTAATAATATTAAAATTTTAATAATCTATAAAAGTATGTTTTTGCTTCTTGTAAATTGTAATACCATGGAAAAAAGCTTACTGTTTGAATACACTTTTCATTTTTTCCTGACCTTCAGCTACAGCTGATGGACTCATGCCCTGAAAAGGGTATTTTAGGAATAAACTAAATAAGTCAGATGTTCACTTTCTTATACAGTTGAATATAAGTTTGCTATTTTATAACAAAATAAGAAACGGGTACACATATAAAAGGAAGTATGTAAGCCTTTACTATTTACATGAATAATAATTTTATAGTGACCAGAGGTTATATATTTTTATTAAATTAAAAATGTTTATTGTTCATACCCTATCTTGCATCTCCTGCTTAATCTCCTCCAGTTGTGGTCTCAAAATCTGTGTAGAAAATGCAAGATGTTAATAAACTGTACTATTTTCAAACTGACTACTAAATAAAACGATAACGCAATTTTACAATCAATCACAAAAAAATAATAATAATAATAATTATTATATAAACTGAACATTCATAAACGTTGCTAGCTATTAAACCAGATGTAAAACAAAGCAAAAAAAAAGATATATAAATACAGATGTTTAATTAGTAAATAAAGTATACACAAAGTAGAACTCACAGTTAACTTAGTGGTAGCTTTCAGCTGATTGATCATGATTGGAATCATCAAAGTTCTAATAACGAGAGTTGTTATTACTATACTTGCCCACCTGAAAGAAGAAAAAATATTATTGTTTGATGTATATATCATATATGTACCCAAAAGAGGTGATATTGTTTCATATATGACTTATTTTAGTTTTCAATGTTATTAGTTGATTTGGTAATTCTTGCATGAAATGCAAAACAACATTCTTTCAAATAATTTTAAAGAAGTTATTTAGTACATATGAGAAATGTGTAAGAAACTGTTGCATAAGCAATATAATTAATAAACATCTCATATTTCTGAACTGCTTCAAAAATGCTTCAAGTGTTGGTGACATACTGATTACTGACATATACAAACTTTAAAATTCAATTTATATTTCTGTTGGATTAGTATAAAAATGTGATCCTGCATTTGCTGTTTTAAGACCATTAACCAGTTAACTACTGACCCATTCACTTTAGGCATATGATTTATTGATTTGCTTTTCATTTGAATCGCTTCACAGAACTTGATATTTAAAGCACCACAGGGCCTCTGTATTTGTAATTATTTGCTTTTGGATTATGTTTTCTGTAATCTGTATTAACGTTCACTGATTTATTTCTGTTTAATCACCTAGTTTCTGTTTTCTATACTAATTTTTGTTTTCTGCAAATATTGTTTTCAGTTTTCAAAAACATTTTAACAAAAAAATGTGATTGCAGCAACCTTAACAGAGTAATAAAAATGTACGATTCAGGATATTTCTTACCAATTCAGTCCCGTAAAGTTATGAATCCCATCAATGGCATATTGCAAAGCTGCAACTGGTATCCAAGAATCTGCAGCAGCAACAGCAACTTCGCTAACAGCAGGAGCTTGAGTAGACACAACTTCCATAGTTTTATCAGCTAGAACATCAGCCATATCATACATGTAATCAATCTTCTCTGCTTCACTTCCACCTCCAACCGTAGTGGACATATTTCTAGCTAACAATAATCCACTTGTAGTCATCGGTACATGATGAAACTGAGACCATCTTGGATCTCGAAAACTCACACCACCACTACCGCTACCGCCAAACCCTAACGAAGTGTTGGTGGTGTTACCGAAGATACTGTATGATCTAGTTTGGGAAAAACTATTCGATTTCTCATCTGGATGCTGGTTTTTACGATCTTCATCGCGATTAATGTAGGAAATCGAAGGGGTAAATCGTTGTTGAGCGAAGAGTCTCGCCTTCGTAGTGAGACTACGCCTGTAAGCCATCGATTGAGTTTCTTCTGGATCAAAATTCACAGCAATTCAGACAAAAAATCACAAAACTGATTCAAGACGTGATTCAAGAACCTGAACGAGAAATGAAAACGCGTTAGGGTTTAATTTGGGAGCTTGGTCTGGGCTGCTGAATCTTGGTTTAAATAGGGGTGTTCATCGAGTCGGATTTCGAGTTAATCGGTTTATTCAAATCGGATTATTCGGATTTCAGAAATTTGATTCGAAATTCGAATCCGAATTGAGTTATTTCGTATCCAAATCGAATTGATCCGAGATCGCAATCGATTCGGATTCGGATTTATTCGATTAACTCGAATAATCCGAACAGCTCGTTCATGAGATCCTTTGCATAAAATTAAAAAATTATTGACTTCATAGGCAATCCGTTCATAGATCCTTTGCATAAAATTCAAATATTATCAAATTCTTATCATCTATTCTACTTATTGCATCAACTTTCAAGCTAATTTACATTGTTCCATTGTGGACATATACTGAAATGGAAAAATAAAAATCAGATTTTTTTTTGAACAGCCAAACAGTAATCAGATACTCTAACAAAAACAAAATTCACAAACTCAAACTCATCAGATGTGAACGGTTACTAACAAAAACTCAATCATGAGTATAATACAACACAAACAACATCCAACTGAACTAAGAAGTAAGAACGTTAAACTCACCTCTCAGAATTTGTGTCGCGTCAAAACTCGACGGAAGAGGATGACTTAATCGTTAAAGAACACTGTGTCGCCGTCGCATACAAGCATCCTTGAAAGCTCGAATTCGTGTTGTCTAGTTTTCTGCGTTGCATACACTGGTTCGATTTCGATTTAGGGTTTCAAAATTGGATAGTGTCGACTACCGAGTTAGAAGCGCAAGTCGGGTGGGGAATGGGCCGGTCACTAAACTCAGTAGGATGTTGGGCAGGGAGGTTGGGCTTGCTTAGTGTTTAAATGGATTATGGATCAATCAATTTAATCAAATATCCGACTAAACCGATTAACCCGAAAAAACTATAAACTGAAAATCGAATCCGATCCGAATAAACCGAACTAGTTAATCGAATTCGAATATATCCGATCCGAAATCCAAAAAATTGATTTGAATCGGTTTTTTTGGGTTCATATACGATTCGGGTTTCGATTTTTTTGAACACGCCTACCGTTAAATGAAAATGTTTTATATGTTATCCGACTCGTCCTGGATAAAATTTAAGCTGGAGTGTTAAGTGTAGACCAATTAAAATTTTACGTAAGATAACCACGAAACATATTGTACTTGACTCATTCACCAAACTCGTTCTAAAAAAAGTTTACGCTGAAACCAGGGGCGGATTCACCTTGATCCAAGGGGTGGATAAAATATGATTTTACATAAAATTCTAACTCGTTGTTGTGACATGCTTATTTAAATCGACGTTTCAACATGCTTTTCACGGTTTCGTTCTTTATATAAAGTGTGTAATGTTAACTACACACCTACCGTAATACGCAAATTAACGTCTGCTAGGATCTTAATGATATATACAACGACCCCTTGTCTGTACTCTATCAAGAATTTATGTAAGTGGATAACTATCAAGAATTTATGAAAGTGGATAATGAAGATAAGGTGTAAGCAAAAACAAACTTTGATGGTGAATTTCTACACATTGGACAAGTTCCATTCAACCTAAGCCACTCGTCTATACAACATACATGGAAATAGTGATTACATTCGGGGATTGTCCTTAAAGCATCTTTAGGTTCATATTTACAAAGACATATCGAACACGTGTCATCATCTTTAGGCAGTCTTCGACTCTCTCCAAGAATTGTTCTAGTGTAAGACTCGATTGTTGACATATCTAATCCCGTTGGAGAATATGGTCGTGGAGAGATTGTGATAGGGAACACATCAATGTTTTGGTGTCGGTTTTCATTGTATCCCCTTGCTCTGTCCGTGATGCACCAAATAACCGCAACTATACATATTAATATCGACACCCCGATAGATATCATTAGTCCCATAACACTCCTTCGGATCCCTATGTATGGAAAAAAAAATTCATCAATGAAATAGCAAATTTCGCGTAATTATTTTATTAAAACATCTCACTAAGCGTTTTAAGATGCATAACCGGACCAAGTAACCACCTCATTTCTAATAGACATTTTCAACGATTTGGTTATCGGTTCGTTTAGTTTTTTTTTCGGGCAGCTTATTCGATTTTAGTTTTTTAAGGCATATACATTATGAAACAAAACTGATCCGTATTGAGAATTTCTCTAAATAACCAAACTGAATTCAATCGAATTAACCTAATTATAAAAAATGAATAATATCAACGAACCGAATAAACAAAATTGAAAATATATGTTAATCCCTTATTTAGGTTTATCCATTTATCAATAAACTAAATTCACAAAAATTATATTCAACCGAACACAAAACCGAATTCTGGTTTAATCGAGTTATCGAGTTGTGGAAACATTGCTTACCGCCGGAAGAACCAAAGCAAGTGATTTCTCCGTCAGTACTACTTTTCGGTCCACATATTCTACCTTCAATCTCACAAGATCTACAAATCGGTATAATCCACATCAACTCCAATTCCTCCATAACATCACCGCGCCACTTGATCGGCACCGAGATCACTGCTAAATTCCGGCAATTCTCCGGCGTCTCTCTCACAGGAATCAATCCATTCCGCACGGCAATCACGGATCGATTCACGCTTTCCAAACACCGTAACGGCATTACCGGAAACTTGTAACCGGAATCGGACATCTGCAACGAACAGTTGTAAAACGTGTAGCTCCTGAAGCTGCTAACATCGAAAGGTGTGCCGGTTAGACTGAAATCACCTAACCGTTTCGGTCGACAGAATTGAGGATCGATATAGATTATCTGCATATTACGAAGTTTTTTTTAAATCTATACTGCAATGATATGATAATGTGTATTTTTCCGATTTGAGACAAATTCGCAGTTTAATTGATGAAATCTACCTGTTCATCATATGAAATTCTGTTGACGATGTATGAGCGAGAGCGAGACGACGTTAGGTGAAGAATTGTCCGATTTCGTTTGTTACATGAGAGGTCATAACCAGGAAACCCGCAGTGACGTGGCTGTCGGCCGCGGATACGAAAAGGAAACCGTACCTGAGGTCCGGTGGGACTACAGGTCGCCGGACGGCAGTCATTGTTGCCGGAGATAGATTTGAAGATGAAGAAACAGAATAAGAGTTGTAATGTTATCTTCCTCATGTGGTTGAGAGAAAATTCATATCGTTCTCAACTCTGAAGCTAATTCAAAGTTTCAAACGATTTCTTTGACAAGTATTCATTAATTACATATATCGTACCTTGACTATTGATTGAGATACAGTTTTGTCCCTTTTAGTGTAAACCTCATCCAATTGTAGTAGCATTTGCTATACTTCTAAAATAATAAAATATGTATTAGTAGTAAAATAAAAGATATGAAATTTATATTTTTTGCATCATTATAAATTTATAATTTTTTATTTACAACGATAAACACACACTCAGTTAATCCAATTTTTATATATACATCAGAGTATTGCACATGTTTTTAGGATAATTTGAATCTTCTACCTCTAAAATACAAATGATGTACCATAACCAATTGAATTATCTTTATTGCCTATCTTTTATAAAATGCAACTGATAGAAATAGTAATGGATATCGGTTGGCCCATGTTTGACCCATGTGAAGACATTCAAAAACCCATAAAAAATTCACATAACAAAAACCGCTTTATAGGTTCAAACGAAATATATATTTTTTTACGAAGCAACCGTTGTAAAAGGGTTAAGGGTGATAAGTCAAATGCCTCTTATAAAAAACTTTTAATGAACCGCTGCAAAGAGGATACTATTTTCTATCTCCTTCTTAGCATATTAATTTAGTAAGACACCCTTCAATTTATTAAACTCACTAAAGTGTTTTCGATTGTTGTTTGTTATGTTTTGTTATGGTTACGTTTTAGTTTAATGTTCTTACGCATTTTGTATTATCTACAGTGATTTTATGTTAATGTGTTTTTTTACGTACTGCATGTAGGTACTCTATTTTAGCATCATATTTTTTTCTTTCATTAAAATGGCCAACTTGATAAAATATTTATCAAAATGATCATGAGGCTTTAAGAGTGTCCGATGGCAATCAGGCAAATTTTTTATCAAAGAAACCAACAGGCCACAGGGCTGCCTAATGGTTGGGATCCGGCAAAATGTTTGTCTGATGGATGGAATTCGGCATAATGTTTGCGTGACGGTCACGATCCGGCACCTTCATAGCCGGCGGTTCCCTTGACAAAAAAAATTGTCTAATTCCAACCATCAGACACCCTTTGAGTCTGATGGTCATTTTGATGATTTAGTGAAGTTGATCATTTTGGTAATTTTGTCTTTTTACATTAGTTGGTTACCGGAGCGAAGCGCGGTGGACATCTACTAGTTATTTTCAAAAGCTAACTTAAAGATAAAATAAGTTACAAAAAGAATTGTAAATTATCTTTCAGATTAAACACGAAGACCAAGAAGAGCTTTAGGCCATGCGTTGGGGATAGGAAAAACAGTTGTATCCCATATATCTAAAAAAAAAAAATCTTTCTTCAAAAGATCACACATCTTCATTTTTTATTATTTCTCTACCAACTACATCTCTTTCATCTCTCTTTCAAACACCAGTCATCGCCACCATCACCGCTACCGGCCACCATACCCACAACATGGCAAAGTCTCACCGGTTATCACCATTTTCCCCACCTTCCTCCTCCAGTTCGCAACCACTGTAACTGCGACACCACCACCGGTTTGTAACCTCATCACCGTCAGCTTATGTTATCTCACCGCGCTTTGATTTAGTCCACTCCAGCGCAACATTCATGTTTCTAACACTATCCAATGTTCTAAAGAATTGAGTACGGTTCTCTCTCTCATCTTATGAAATTTGGGGGTTTCCTATTTTAGGGTTTTTCAATAAAAAGTTGAACATGAGAGAAGAAACGGATATGTTGAGGGTGGAGAAGCTTGTTGCCACATGAGAAGGCGAAAGGACCACTCCTTTGAAACAACGTTTCTTTGCCGTTCCGCAAGCCAGAAATGGTGTCGTAGTTGTACTCACGCGCGGTTATAGAAGGACCAATTATTGCATGCCACGTGGCACGATGATCCAACGAGAATACAAAACTATTCACATGCTGTTAAAATGTATATAGTATACTAGGTGAGATACCCATGTACTACACGGCGTACAAAAATAACATGTTAAGATTGAAGCAATTAGTTTATATTTTAGTGAATAGTGGACATTTAATTAAAACAATAGGTTATATACATATTTTCGTTTATTCATTAAGAAGATGAAGTGAATAAGAATTTGTATAGTTGATTATCAAGACAAATCTGTATAAAATGAAAGATCAACACATTAAATACCAGTTATGCACATTTTAGCCAATCATAATAATGTTATGTAAAAAAAAGTTATATTAAAGAACTAAAATGGGAGCTTAATTACATTAAAGTTTGGACATTGAGGTGAAACAAATCATCTAAAAAAGGAAAAAAAATATAGATGAAATGAGTTATTTTCAAGTGAATCTTACATATATATCAAAGAGATGATAATTTTACCTCGAAACCAGAAGTGGCACCACAGTAAAGAGCTGCCAGTTGGCGACGATTTGAGGCTCCAACATCTTTTAACTCATCCAATACAGTTACATCACCTACTTCAAATATCTAGAGTTTGAATAAAAAATAAGTAAAAACAACACTAAAGCTCAATTATAAGAAAATTTATGAGAAGACCTGATGTTATAAAGACAATATTATTTACCTTCATAGGTTTTGGATGATCTTTATTATGTGCAGCTATTTTCAGTATTCCAGCCATCAGACTGCTTCTAACAACCTGTATATTTCAAACTTTAGATTAATTGGCTATAATTTCTTTCAAGATTTTGTTTCAGCATATGCCAGTAGATATTAATATTCACTTTCTCATGATTTTTATGCTTTTTGAAATAAATTAATAACCTTTGAAACACTTTTTACAAAATGTGATGCCTTTTAATCCAAATAAATAATTGTCTAAATATTCTCTATTTCATACTATTACCTTCTAATAATTCACTTATCGCACATTTTTATTGAATCCACCCGTGTAGTTGTAACTTAGTTGTTTTAACGCAATATGTTTGTGTGAGCAGAGAAATGTAATATTTCTTATGAAATAGTTAAACTTGTATTATACAGTTTTTAATTTTCTAATCGCAAGAAGAGTAGAATTAGAAGCAAAAAAACCTCAAAATCTGCAGAGCGAGGATTTCCAATAATAACTGCAGTTGATTTGTCATCTTTACGGTTCAACATAGGAAAATTCTCTTTGTAAGAACATAAGATCCATGTTAACACTTCTGTATATCCCATAGTTATCAATAGAGAATAGCGGTAAACAGCGACAAGCTACCTATACGCTACGTAGCGAATAGCGATATATAGCGCTCGCTATTTCGTGTTTAGCGATATAGCATTTTCATAATTTTTATCCTATTTTATAAGGTTAATTAACGATTTATAGAACTTATAGCTATTTTATAGCATATATATGTGTTTATATTGATAA
>WOUH02073884.1:0-22297 GCA_009936405.2 Stevia rebaudiana
ACCCGATTAAGGTCGCACCCTCGAATTCCACAAGTCGCTTCCGCAAACCGTTGACCGTTTCGAGGGGGTGTGACAGAATCGCATTGATTGCTACTAATAATCAACATGCGGTTCATTCAGTATCAAAGTCAGTTAGCCTTTATTCAATCAAGACAAGTTCAATGGTACCATGATTGCTCCGCGAAATTCCGCTATCCTTCTTGTGCATTGCAACTTAATTACAGGAGAATATCTTGTAGCAATGATTCGGAAATCAATGCTCTAGCATCTAGTTCTTTTGCTCGTTTGTCGCATCATCGATATCTGGGTTGATGACAACACTTGATAGTAAACCTAGAGAAGAGTTACAACTCAAGAAGATATGCAGAACCTTGTGTCGTGGTTGGATGCAATGAGCCGTAGTTGGATGACCTAGAGTCGAGGCAGGGGTTAAGCGAGCCCAATTGACCATGGTCTCAAGCGCATATTGTGGGAAAGTTTGTTCAGGCTCTTAAGTCGGTTTAGTCAACTGTAGTTGACTTAAATTGGACTGTGATTTATTTCCTAGCCAAGCTTATATCTTACTTGTTGAAGTAATTGAGTTTGTAACTTAAGTGACTCGTATTTGATTTGAAGTAAGATGTTGAGAGAGCAAGTTTAGAATAAATATAAATTTGAGTTGGGTTATGTAGATTCTCTATCAAAGTTCAAAGTTTTGTAGCTTTCTTGTCATAACTTCAAGTCCTATAGAGGCCCCCTTATAGAATCATAGAGTAACAAACACACTTCTAAGATTCAACATGTCTCATACAGCACCAAAAATCAACCATCATGTCATTGACATTCAAGGTGTTGGTTTTAAATTTGGCGCACATATTTTTGTGCATAATCACCTTATAATATGGTACCACCATGTCTTTAACCTGAAGCTTGTGTTTGATTTGCAAGAATAATCAAGGAGTTTGTTTGGTCTTCACAAGATAATGTGTCGGTCATGGTATGATCAGTTAAGCACGCTGATCACTTCAATCTCTGGTCGTATAAGTCTCTGATACCAATTATTGGGTAGAATTCATATAGACCACTTGACTACAACTCTTTTGATTTTCTCTAAAAAACTTGATAATTTACAATGATCCTACAAGCTATCGTTAAGAAATTAACAACAAGGTTGGAGCCATCAAATAGATGTAAATGGGCAAATACACTAAATTAATAAAACCCATGTTTAAGGAAAGCAAAATCTAAGGTAATTATCTTATCAATCGGAATAGAGTTGACCCGACTGGATTATTAAATTAAATTGAGATGGTATTCTTCAAAGACTTCATGATCTAAAGCAATATACTTGTCTCAATGCCAACTTAAAAAAGAGATCAATTATAAATATATATTCAATTAAGTGGTAATTTATTAGTTTTATCCTATATTAGATTCTATATTTATTTTCCAATTAAGTTTATCATAATTTTATGTTTCAATGCAATGTTTCTTTTGATATCTTGCCTCTATGTCTTTTTGTTAGTTAGTTACTTAGTTCTATTGTGACATATATAGAGAGTAGGTAGGTGTGTTAATTTGCCAATCAAAAGTAAAGAATCTTAAAGAGAGTATTTATATGGCATCTCACATGTTCCAGGAGGTAATCAGTTGCTTGACTATCATCTTTCACTTCTGTACTCCTTCTGCCACTAATAATTTCAAGAATCACAATTCCAAAGCTATAAGTGTCAACTTTTTCAGATAGAACACCATAAGTAGCATATTCAGGTGCTGTGTATCCCCTGTATAAAGTATTAATGAAGTGCAATATAAACATAAAAGAATTGGTGACACAAAAATAGAGGATTTATTGAAGTACAATATTATGGATAACATCTTACAATGTACCGGCAAACTTGGTGCTAATATGACTTTTGTCCTCTGGTTGTAACTTTGCCAACCCAAAATCCGCTATTTTGGGTTTAAAATCATCAGTAAGGAGGATATTACTAGATTTAATATCTCTATGAAGGATTTTGATATGAAATTCATTGTGTAGATGAACCAGACCCCTAGCTATCCCAAATATTATTTCATAGCGTTGATTCCAGTCTAACGTCCCTCTTTTTGAGCCTTTATAATGAACATATTTGTTAGCATATATACCAATTGTTTATGATGTATTTTTGAACTTACCCCATAAGAAACGGTCAAGACTTCCATTTGGCATATATTCCAAGACTAGAAGTAGATTAGATCCTTCAATGGACCATCCAAGTAGACGTAGAAGATTTCTATGATGAATGTTACTTATAAGCTTAACTTCATTTTCAAATTCTTCTTTTGCTCGAGCATGTTGTATATGAAGTTTCTTCACTGCCACCACGTTATTGTCATCAAATACTGCCTGTTAATCATCTAGATACTTGGTCAAAGAATTAAAACAACTTTTAAAGTGGTTATGCTTGAATTACTTTTTATTACCTTAAACACTTCTCCAAATCCACCTCTTCCCAAAATATTTTCTTCACTGAAATTATTGGTTGCCAGCTGCAGATCTTTATAATCATAGTGTACTGCCCCTTCAATATCTCCCTCAAAATCTATGTGCCAACATTATTCATCACATCAGATTAAAAATATATTTTTTCAAAATAATTATAATTCTCTGTAAAAAATAAATAGAACATTTTCTCATACAAGAAACAAATATTCATAAAATCACCTTGGTCAGACTTCTTAGAATTCTTCCATGATCGGTAAAATAACAACAAAAGAATAATAAGGATAATAACAGCTACACCAGCAACGACTGCAATGATTATGGCTACCTTACTTGAATTTCCTATCATAACCATATAGAAATTATAAATTCACCACATTTGTATAGTTAACATTTTTAGTTATTTGAAAGAAGAAATGTACACACCTTTTAAGTAATTTGTAATATCTATTGTCTGGTTGGCATTGAAAAATGGAGTGTCTGAATACCTTGCAAAACAACCCAAGAAGAAGAACGTTCCTTTGGTATTTGGGAGGCAATCATTTAATCGGTCATATGCTGTATTCATGCAGGTTTGGCAACTGTCTCGATTAGTATTTTCGACACATTGCCCAATTACATACACTGTTGTATTTTCACCTGTAATCTGCCTTGTCGATGCTACATAGTAATTAGAGATTTTAGGAGTAGCATCTCTGATTTCTGATAAAAATCTATCTACAACTTGATTGTAAATTGTTGGTTGAGATGCTGATTGATTGCCACACACTACATTTGGAGTACGATTCACATCGTCCATGACATAGGGGTTGTTATAGAAGTCGACGTAAGTTTCATACCTAATAACAAAGAATGACTTAAACAAACTTTTAAGAATTACCCTCCAAGCCAAACAATCAAGACAATTGATCCGCGTAAGCCAATTTTTAGAAGATATTACACAAGGTTTTATAATTCAAGAAAGAGTAAGGTGCATTTTACGTACCTAAGGTTTTGTCAAAATAACACTATACATACAAAAATCAAACTTTTAACACTTTACGTAACCTAATATGTAATTTCTTAACAGTTTACATCAGTCGCACAAACTACGTCAAATGGTTCGCTAAAAAAACAACACAAAGTGACACAAAAGGGATACTAAGGCAATTTTGCTCGGCCTAAAAATTTCAATACTAACTCGTGATACCTTATAAAAATTAACCAGCCAACAAAAAAATGTAGTTTGTATCAACCCCAAATACCAAACACAACTAAACTCGACGCGAACCTAAATAAGTGTTAACTCGGTCAACCGAACCCGATCTAGTTATATACCCCAACCCCAAGTTTTTCAATGGTTTGAAAATGAATAACTTTTTTAAGATTCATGTTACCGAATAACATGATTATCGTAGATCATAAAATAAGTGCAAATTTTCCTATGGTTTTGTTTAGTACTCTAACTTTCTCGGTACTTAGCATACACAGAAATTCATTCGAATATTAACTGCCGACTTTTTCTAGGCTTATACTATAATTCTACTGAACGACATTTGAGTGAGGGACATAAACTGTTAAAGAATTGCTTCTAAGGAGGCGTAAACTGTTAAAATTTAATTTTGGTACGTACAGTGTTATTTTGACCAAACCTTGAGGACGTAAACTGCACTTTTCTCTTCAAGAAAATAATAGAAATGTTCCTGACCATTTTATTCCTTCAATTTGTCACTTAGTTTTCTTAATTAGGTAATTAAGAAAATTATAGAAAAGTATACTTTACTCTTATTTAGTTTTTCTTTGTCTTTTTTAATATGATGCTTTATGATGGATTTTTTATTAGATCTTTGCATTGTGGTTATTTTTCTTCACATACCAAACAAGTCAAATTAATACAACAGTTTCAAAGGAGAAATTTGACCCGGCTGAATTTTAGACAAATTAACGATGACACGTAGAAAAAAAATTAAGAATGTATCAGCGGCATATTTAGAATTCTTATAACATTATATTTTCAAAGTTATAAAAAATAAAAAAATAAAAAACAAAATAGGAGTAAAATTAATTATAACAATATGATAGGAACTAAAATTAAATATCATCAAATGATCAGTTGTAGGCCACTCGATCACACGATACTGAATTGTGTGGAACGCCATTTATTTGAGTTCGGACGCCTATATTTTTTATTGTGGGTGATGGTAACATTAGATCGGGCGATTTTAATGTTGGCGTCAACGACTATATTGGGTGTCTTTGTTTTGAGGGAACTTTGTGTAATAAAAGATCAAAGAGATTTGAGGGAACTTTGTGTAATAAAAGAATCAAAGATATATTTAATTTGCTGAAAAACTCTAGTAAAATAGTCGTTTTGAAAATTCTCTCAAATATAGCTGGTCTTTTAGATTTACGCATATAGCTGGACATCTATAAGATACTTAATTTGGAGTGAGACAGCTTGTAAGTCTAAGATTATTTGCAACGTTGAGTGGCTCTTATCACTAACACCGTCATCTTTCTTACATGAAATTAAACTAATTTATGTCCATTTAATAATAAAGTGTGTGAGGAGGGAAAAGAAGAAAAAGAATATGAGGCCACCAAAGCCTACATGCACCCCCACTTAGGTAAGGATTCTTACACTAATGTTTTGCAATTCAGACGGTTGCAAAAGTTGCTAAATGGTCATAATTCGGCCCGGGGAGTATTCGGGAGTACTTGGGAGTATTGAAGACCGACTTTTGCAACATTAAACACCAAAAAATCTTACCTGATAAAGCAGTTTTCAAAACTAGTAAAACCACCATTTCCAAGTGTGCAGTTGCCCAATCTAGAAGCGCAAGCATCAAAACAAGAGACGCACTGATCTACAGAGAGGTAGTTTCGGCACTGGGCTAATGCATAAATCGAGTCCCCTCCATTTGAACCCTGCGCTCTTGCAAAAAACACACCGTTTCTCGATAATTGCGTTCTGAGTTCATTAAAAGTAGAGTTGCGAATATTGATAAAGTTTGGTAGACTTGACACTGCCCCACGACCACAAAACGTTCTGATGAAAGCGTTAGTATTGCTATCACTAACGTTTGGCTGTGAAAATCCTGGCTTAGTTAACAGTAACACAAGCAACACAATTACCATGAAAGCCATCCAACAAATTTGGGAAGAGGGAGAATGAGGAAAGCTTGTTGAAGTTGTCAATCTTCAAATAACATAAATTTTCAATTTTGACGTCGAAGATATTTTTTCACTTGGCCACCAATCTTGAAATAAACTTAATTGTACATGACTGACACGTGCCCTCTTGATATTCCAATTCATCAAATTGTCCTTTCGAGAGAAAGTAATTTACTATATTTTCATATTTGATTTGGTTGAGCGAGTCAATTAAAAGAAGGTTAGTTTAGAGGGAGTTTTTTCAATAATAAAAAAAGAAAAAGGTGTTGGTGAAAAACTTAGTTTATTAACCTAGGTGATTTGAAAAATATTTATTAAAATGAGTAAATTTTAAGATCTCTTTTTTTCTTATTCCTAATCTTGGTAGCTACAATTTTAAGATCTCCTTTCTCTTACTCCTAATCTTAGTAGCTAGAATTGTTTGTCTTTGATTCATTTAAATAAAGGAAAAAAGTTTATTTAAAATTTAAAAGAACTTAGTGTTAGATCTCAATATTATGATCTGTTAATGTAAATTTAGTTCATTTTAAAAGTTTGTTCGTAAAAATTTTATTTCAAAAAATATTCTCATATATATATGTCATGTGCCGTTCAAAAAAATGGTTGATATGTAATATATTTTTAAAAGCGTATTTTTTTTAATTATAAATGTAAAAGGATTTTTAAATTATAAATTTTCAGAAAATCGTTATTCGTTAAACAAAACAATCACAGTCGTTACTTTTAACTTATTTGTTAAATAAAATGTAATAGAAAATACATGTGCTTGGAAAAGCATTTCGAAATGTTTCCGAAACAAATATATTATTGAAAAAATATTTTCGATAAGAGACCCCCTCTAATCCATGCACGCAATACTTGACAATCATAGAAATCTCATAAATATAAAGCCTACCAGACTACATAGTACTATAGATAACATGAAATTATGTATCATATGCATCAGCAGTGCATCAAAGTTTCAATGGTTATCTTAGACAAGACATAAAAGGATACAGCAAAAAAATGCCAAAGCATACAGGGAAATACTAGAAAAGTGAAATTGGACGATGTTTTATAACCTAGGTTTTGCCATGACATCTGATTGCATGATAGGTGACTTCATGTTTTTTTTTTGTGCTAAGGATAAAGTTGTAACTCTAATCAATTAAATCCCTAATCATTTGAATACGTAGAAAACATGATCTATCATCTATGCAACATTCATCTCTTTTTCTTTCTTACATCTACCACTTTGTTGTGTGCCATTTATGATTGTGGTTGTTGAGTTGCCTGCATGTCCTTTGGTCTTGAAGAGCCCATATAAATCCTCCTAGCTTGATTGTTAATCAAAGTAGGTCTAGTTAGTTGTCGTTCCCCCAATGATTGGCCTTCCTGAAGCATCAAAACCACTTCGGACATGGTGGGTCGAACCGAAGCCGGTGATTGGGTGCACAATAAGGCAATCTCAATGATCTTCGTCACCTGTTCTTGTTCAAGTTGGTTCAAGTTTAATGTCGCATCAATGACCTTTGTATGCAATTTTTTCTCATACAACTTCCATGTCTGTCCATAAAATCATTGCAAAATAAGATTAGAGAAACAACACTAATCAAAACAAAGAAGGTAAAATTTGATGTAATA
The DNA here is from genome assembly GCA_009936405.2 of Stevia rebaudiana. Lineage (NCBI taxonomy): Eukaryota > Viridiplantae > Streptophyta > Magnoliopsida > Asterales > Asteraceae > Stevia > Stevia rebaudiana. Next base: position 7,241 of record WOUH02073884.1, read on the forward strand.
AAAGCAACATTCATGTATTAGTTTTAGTATTTTTTTAATCCTGTAGTTTCGTAACACTTAAAGTCATTCTCAACGTAAAATAATATCATTATGAACAACGAATAGCTCTAAAAGAAAATTGTTGTGTAGTGACCCACCAAATACGCGTCACTAAAGTCCAATTGCAACACAATAAAAATAATGTCATCAAAGGTAATGAGTAAATTGACAATTTATTATACTGATTTGAGCACAATTGTTATTTTATTAAAAAAATTTTATTTTATTATCTTGGTGTATGTTCTTTCTATTTCTTGTCATATCAGTTATTTTCACTTACACCATTAAAAACCAACGGTTAACAGAATGGGTAATATTATCATTTCAATAACAATTTTTTATTTTGTCATTTTCATCCAAACTTTATTCTTACCTTTTTACCTAATTTTACTTTTTTTTACCTGTTTACTCACTTTTACCTTGTTTTTTAACCATTTACCCCATTTTTTTTTTCAATTTTACTCATTTAACCTTTTTAACCGTTTACCCTGTGCTTTTACTTCCCTTTCACCTTTCACCCCACTACTTTTAACATTTCACCCTCTTCATGAAATGGGTAGAGCTTGTAAATCCTAATCGGTTTCCATGGATGGGTGATAAACTGTTCTCTGCTCTTAATTTGGTCATCTCCGCCACCGATTCACAACATATCTCGGAACCAACCGATGTGGGTGGTTCTCCGACCAGCCATTTCAAATCACCTAGATTTATTACAATGCGTCTTTTATTGCCATCATTTCCTGTGGAAAATCGATGGAAAATTACTTCAGCATTCTTAAATTCCATGTGTTCACCCTTTGAATTTTCGTCAAGATTTCATTCTTGAGTGATTCCGGTGACATCGGATTCCAACCATCAACGTCGCATACATACCCTGTTTAGCTGCCCATTAACCGGAACCTGTAGTTTAGCTCAAGATTACCGAAATATGATGAAACATCATCAGCATCTTCATCTTCATCATCTCCGATGAATGCGTGTCTGAATCCAAGATTGCAGCCACAAAAAAAGGGGAATTTGAGTTCATATTTGTCCATGGAAACCGATAGGGATCTACATGCTCTACCCATTTCATGAAGGGGGTGAAATGTTAAAAGTAATGGGGTGAAAGGTGAAAGGTGAAAGGTGAAAGGTGAAAGGGTAAAAGCATAAGGTAATTGGTTAAAACAGGTAAGAAGGGTTAAGAAGTTAAATGGGTAAAAACGATAAAAAAAGGACAAAAGAAAAGTGGGGTAAACCGTAAACAGCTAAAAACATGGTAAAAGTGGGTAACGGGTAAAAAAGTAAATCTAGATAAAATAAAGTTTGGATGAGAATGACAAAAGAGAAACTTCTTATTGAATTAATAATATTACCCCTGCTCTTAATGGTAGGTTTTAATGGTGTGAATACAATGACTGAAATGATAAGAAATAGAATGAACCTACATGATAAAAAAATTTATTTTTGAATGAAAATGACAATTGTACATAAAACATATAAACAAAATTTACAGTTTACTCTAAAAAACAGTAGAGTATGACAAAAGAATTGTGGGTAAAACTTTTGTCGATAGGTACCCATTTATAGGGACAAAAAGAGTATGACGACGGATTTTGGCCTTTTTTCATTTTCTATTATATAGAATGTGACTGATACCCAAAATTATAATATTAGCTAACACTTATAAAATGCGTGTAAAAAATCATATATGATTACTTATACATGTCACTTGTAGTTTAACTGTGTAAGTGTAATCATACAAGGCTAAACTTATTTTAAATAGGAGGCTTAATGCAACTTATAATGTGGTGTAGTAGGAGACTTGGGTTCTCTACTTGAGACCCGGGTTCAATTCTCACTTCCAACACTTTGGAGGGGCATGGTGGCTCAATGAAGGAAACAGAGATCTTTATGATCGTCTAATCGATCGAGAGTGTAGGTGTGTGAACTTGCCAATCAAAACTAAAGAATCTTAAAGAGAGTATTAATATGGCATCTTATCGAGAGTGTAGGCGTGTGAATTTGCCAATCGAAACTAAAGAATCTTAAAGAGAGTATTAATATGTCATCTTACATGTTCCAGGAGGCCGTAATCGGTTACTTGACTGTCAACGTTCACTTCTGTACTTCTTCTGCCACTAATAATCTCAAGAATCACAATTCCAAAGCTATAAGTGTCAACTTTTTCAGATAAAACACCATAATTAGCATATTCAGGTGCTGTGTATCCCCTGTAAAAAAAGTATTAATGAAGTGCAATATAAACATTAAAGAATGTGTGAGACAAAAATAGAGAATTTATTGAAGTGAAATATTATGGCTAACATCTTACAATGTACCGGCAAACTTGGTGCTAATATGACTTTTGTCCTCTGGTTGTAACTTTGCCAACCCAAAATCCGCTATTTTGGGTTTAAAATCATCAGTAAGGAGGATATTGCTAGATTTAATATCTCTATGAAGGATTTTGATATGAAATTCATCGTGTAGATGAACCAGACCCCTAGCTATCCCAAGTATTATTTCGTAGCGTTGGTTCCAATTCAATGTCCCTCTTTTTGAGCCTTCATTACGAATATAATTGTTAGCATATATAACAACTGTTTTAGGATGATATATATATAATTACTTTCTGAAGCCTACCCCATAAGAACCGGTCAAGACTTCCATTGGGCATATATTCTAGGACTAGTAGTAGATAAGAACCTTCAATGGACCATCCAAGGAGACGTAGAAGATTTCTATGATGAATGTTACTTATAAGCTTAACTTCATTCTCAAATTCTTCTTTTGCTCGAGCATGTTGTACATAAAGTTTCTTTACTGCCACCATGTTATTTTCATCAAAAACTGCCTGTTAATCATCTAGAAACTTAGCCAAAGTACTAAAATAAGTTTCTAATTAAGTGGTTAGAACTTTCTTAAATTACTTTTTATTACCTTAAACACTTCACCAAAACCACCTCTTCCTAGAATATTTTCTTCACTGAAATTATTGGTTGCCAGCTGCAGGTCTTTATAATCATAATGCACCGCCCCCTCAAAATCTGTGGTCTCCATGGCAAAACATTGTCCATCACATTAGATTGAAAATATATTTTTAAAACAATATTAATTAATTATATAGAAGAAAAAAAATATTCATAAAATCACCTTGGTCAGACTTTTTAGACTTCTTCCATGATCGGTACAATAACAATGAAAGAATGACAACGATAATAACAACTACACCGGCAATAACTCCAGCAATTATTCCTACCTTACTTGAATTTCCTATATATAATATAACCATATAGAAATTATCAATTCACCACATTAATATGATTAACATTTAATTATTAATTTGAAAGAAGAAATGGTCACCTTTAATATAATTTGTAATATCTATTGTCTGGTTGGCACCGAAAAACGGAGTGTCTGAATACCTTGCAAAACAACCCAATAAGAAGAACGTTCCTTTTGTACTTGGAAGGCAATCATTTAATCGATCATATGCTGTATCCATGCATGTTTGGCAACTGTCCCGACTAGTATTTTCTACACATTGTCCAGTCACATACACCGTTGTATTTTCACCTGTGATTTGCCTTGTCGATGCTACATAGTAATTAGAGATTTTAGGAGTAGCATCTCTAATATCTGATAAAAACCCATCTACAACTTGATTATAAACGGTTGGCTGAGATGCTGACTGATTGCCACATATTACATTTGGAGTACGATTCGCATCGTCCGTCACATAAGGGTTGGTATAGAAGTCAGCATAATTTTCAAACCTAAGAACAAAGAGTTTAGAAGATCTAAGAATTAACAAATTTTGAAGAACTACCGTCCAAGCCAACAGATCTGACCAAACCAATGTTCATATAATATGTTACATAAGGATTAAAGTTAAAGAAAATTCTAGAATTAAATGTTCTTAATTTCTCAATTTGTCCCTTGATTTTTCGAAATGTCCCAATTTTCTCAATTTGTCCCTTGATTTTTTTATAAGTCCCCTTTAACATAGATGTATGCACCCTATATATACGGTCAAACAAGAGTAGATCTGATCGTCTTATAAGCTAGTCATATCAAAAGAAGGCACGTGAACGTCCTCTTGCATAATACTAGTGTGCAACTGCAAATATGAGCATCAGCTGCACATTCGAGTGTGCAATGCATAATAGCGTCGCCTGTAAAGGAATTTTCCTAACTTAATGTGAGATCATTAATTTTATTTTCCAATATAAAATTATTATAATCAACTTTAATCTTTTTTTTTTTCTGTATCACTTTTAAAATACAATGTTTTTGATGAAATAAAATTTAGTTGCTACATGCTTAACTTCATCTATGTGTCAAGATATCAAAACCAAAAACAAGTCAAATTTATAGTACACATTTCAAGAGAAATTTGACCCTTCTTGTTATAGATAAATTTATATGGACAAAGAAAATTAAGGATGTACCAATGGTATATCTGGAATTTCATACAATATAATTTTTCAAAAGTGATTAAAAAACAAAACATGATTAAAAATAATTATAATCTAACAAAATGATATTCGATTTGAATAAAATATCATACAAGGTTATTAGGGATATTTAGATGGTCTTGAGAGTTAATAGAGGTGGGACATTGCTCGATCAAGGTTATTAGGGACTTTTAGATGGTCTTGGAGAGTTAATACAAGTGGGATATTGGTTGAGGCTCGATCATAGCTTGACTTTTCACTTACCTTAGGGATTTTATGTTTCTTTGAATATTAATAGTTTCTAGGCTTATTAGATGCGTATATTATACTTTTTCTATCTTATGCTATTACGTATTTTTTGGGTGGGTTATATATTATTTTTATTCACCAATGATCTATCTCTCAAATCGCTCAAATGATTAGGGTAAGACACTAAGACTTCATAAAATGGGGAGCACTTGGGGTTCAAATATCATCTGAGACATATTTTCAGGGTGTGTCAGATAATTTCCTACATGAGTGAGTTTTCTCCTTAATGGTTTTCCTGGATGAGTCAGGCCTGAAGTGTCAAAATCAGTATGAACGGTTGATATCATGCTTTAGGAAGACTCACTCGGGTAGTTGGGTGGTTTCAAACGTTGCTTAAAAGTTTATAATTTTTATTGAGTTTATATGCTTGTGATTGAGCTCTTTATGTACCCTCAAAGAATAAAAATAATATATAAAAAATAACAATATTAATAAATAAAAAAGAAACATAATAATTTAAAAAAATGCGGCGTATCTGAACTTAATGTCTATATGTGAATAGCCTCTTTATCCCACTGGTATTGGGGTAAGGTTTGCATTCATCTCACAATATTGTTTTCTGAGATTTTGTTGGGTCTATATGTTTATTATATAAAAAAATTAATTTTATTTATCGTATTATATATTTAAGAAATAGTTATTTCTATAAACACACTTACTAGAATAAATAAAAATATATAAGACTCGAACTTAGGGTTTGTTTGTTCATTCAAGCTTTTTATCGATCCGATTTTAAATAGTTCACGAGCCAGCTTCATTCGTTACACCCCCACACAAAAATTCTTACCTGATTAAGCAGTTATCAAAACTAACAAAGCCACCAATTCCAGATGTGCAGGTGTCCAGTCTAGAAACGCCAGCATCAAAACAAGTCAAACACTGATCTACAGAGATGAAGTTCCGGCACTGGGCTATTGCATAGATCGTGTCCCCTCCGTTTGAAACCTGCGCTCTTGCATAAAATGACCCGTTTCTCGACAACTGCGTTCGGAGATCATTAAACGTAGTGTTGCGAACATTGACAAAGTTTTGCAGACTCGTCATCGCGCCACGACCGCAAAACATTCCGATGAAGAAGTTAGTATTGCTATCATCATCGTTTGACTGAGAATATCCTGGCTTGGTGAACAATAACAAAAGCAACACAACCAGAACACCCATCGGCAGCCACTGTGAGAAACCAAAACAAAGTGGAAAGAGAGAGGATGAAGAAAGCTTGACTTAGTTGTGCAATCGTCAATCTTATATAACAAAAATTTTCAATTTGTCGTCTTAACGTAGCCGACGGTTTTTTTAATTAGTTATTTTGGTATTTTACATAGCCACCATTGTTGAAACAGTTTTGTACATGTCCGTCCACTTGATATTCCATTATTCGGTCCCCTTCATCACTATGTCCCTTCGAGGTAAAGAGAAAAAAAAAAAGAAAAGGGCCCCGAATATATTTTTATATATTTTTTAAATCTGCGGTCGGGATGGTAAAGAATCGGGTTTATCATGTCATGTGATTTCTTATTTACCAGTACAACTTTTCAATAACTGTATGGTGTTTTAAATTTGTTCAAAGTTCAATCCGGTACGTTTTTTTATGTTAGCGGCAATTTTGTTTTGACAGATTTAGGGGTTGTTTGTTTACCTCTTAACATGCTCTTAATGGTTCAAACCTCTGAATGGTTAAGCATTATACTGCCTCTTAATGGTTCAGACCTCTTACTGATTGAGACCACTTACTAGTTCAGCACTTAACCATTCAAAAGTTACCAAACAACCCCTTAGATGATTTTACTTAACTCATTAGATAAAAAGTGAGTCACTATATATAGTGTAGCTAGCTAATACGTAATTATACATATCACAATGCAAATAAAGTGGGAAAGAGGGAATGTAAGACAAGTTGTCCTAAAAAAAAAAACTTGAGTTAGACAAAAAAAGCATAAACGAAAGATGCAAATTCACTACAGCAAAAGTTGTCTCATACTACGGTTTCCCCGAGGGCTACTTGCCGCCAGAAGTTTACCGACGACTAGTCGTGGTAAAATTATCTCGCATGAAAGTATCAAAACATCTTCATCTTCTCACTCGACAACGGCGCACGTTGTTTTGATTTAAGTGTATCCAACTCGTCTTGAAAATGCTTCATGTGTGCATTCATCTGGCGCGCAGGGGAGGAGCTTAGTGAAGGCCAGTGGTTGCCCAGGCGACTGCTGATTTTTTCGCCTGTAGTGTAAATTTCGCGATTTCGACCAAATTTTTTTTTATATATATAGGCTGGCCACTCATGAAATCCCTTAAATTCTACATATATGATTTTGGCCACCCATGACAAACTTATCAAGCTCCGCCACTGCTGGCGCGCGATTTCTTTTATTCCTCTAGTTGTTATTGTGAGACGCGCGACACACAAGACACATCAATTGGTACATTTCTATGTTTTCGTCTAACACCACCGCCCCAACAATGTCTAAGACCACAAGGAAGCATCTCGCATCTCCCCACTTTTCCTCATTTTCACATCAGCGTCATATCGGCTTTTTCACTTTTCCTTATTTGGGGCGGTGTCGTCCCACATTTCCCCCAATTTTTCACCTCATCACACATTTAAATTTTAATAATAAATTATTTTATTTAACATTAGAAAACAATAAAAGAAATTATTTAATTCGAAGAAAAAAAAGAATACAGCTTAAGTAAAAAAAAAAAACAACTTAAATAAAAACCTTAAAAAACTAAAAAAAAAAAAACATAACAAAGTAAGCTATTTCAAAAAGATAAAAATAAAAAACACTAGTGGTTGGCATGGTATTATTGATATATATGCTCCAAATGCTCGATAAGATGAGAACGAAGATTGTTGTGGGTTGTGTTTGAGCGTAATTGACTAAGAATGTTTGCTTATGGAGATTCATCATTTGGCGGGTCCACTATGTGTTCGGGTGATATTGCTTGACCCGACCACTTCAAAATAATATTATGTAGGATGATACACGTGTAAATTATTTTTTTTAATTTTTGTGGATACATTTATTTTGTTGGATAATGTAGTATGTGCCACTTTGCCTTAAGAACACCAAAGGCTCGCTCCACGTCCCTGCATGTTGTTTCTTGTGCTTTCTTGAATCGCTGACGTTTCAAATCATCCCCCGGAAGACAATTAAAAGTTTTGACTACAGTTTCCCAATTAAGATAAATCCCATCGACAAGATAATACCCAAGCTTGTATCGTACACTGTTAACCATAAATGGACACTTTGGGGCGCTTCCATCAATTATGTTGCTGAAAACCCACGAACGGTCAAGTACATTGAGGTTTTTGTTCGATCCTGGGGCTCCAAAAAATGCGTGACAGAACCATCAATCTTGGGAGGCAACCGCTTCAAGCATTAACGTAGGAACCTTGTAATCACCCCGTGTATATTGTCATCTCCATTCAATCGGACAATTCTTCCACTTCTAGTATGTATAGTCTATGCTCCCAACATCCCGAATCTGCGTCTTTCTAGATGTGCTTGGAATAGAAACTGAACATCATGATAAGTCGACCTTCGAAGGAATTTTTTGCGTACAAGCCAATGACACCGTCAAAAGAGTTGTTGAGACTATCATGTGACGTTCTCTTGGACATCTGTAAATATTTATCAAGATCATCTGGACAATCAACATACGTTAATTGTCTTATGGCAGACGTGCACTTTTGAACTGAAGTAAAAATTTGATTACCCCTTTCATAGTATGATGTTTTAAAATATTCGTAGTTCGTTTCAACGTCTCCGACGACTTTCAAAAATAATTATTTGGGCATACGAAATTATTTTGCAAACATTTTCGTGGTGTATGTTGGGTTTGCATTATCAAAATAATGGTCGAAAAGTCGCTTGTGTGATTCTTCAAGGTCGTCAAGATGTATATATCTTAAAAAGAATGCAAAATATAAAGATAGATTTACATACCTTCTTTAAGAGGACCCTGTCAATTGGAGATCGTTTAAATTCTTGCCAACAACGGTAACCAAAAATTCGAAGTTACGTTGCGTCGTCTTCGATGTTATTTTCTTCAGAACTTGACAACTCATAATTGATATGCCGTAGCCCAACGCTAAACGGATCCATTTGTAAATATATTTGGTAAAAAAAGTATGAAATATTTGGGATTTGTAGGGAGAATTTTAGAAGAAATTGTGAAGAAAAATGATGAAATGCGTTAGGTTTATATAAGGTTTAAATAATTTAATTAATTAAAATTTTATTTTTTTAATTCATCACAACGGCTATCTTTTAACAGTCGACTACCCGCCCTTTTCTTGGTAAAGCTCGGTGAATACATCCCACGCCACCCCGTCCCGAACCCGGGGGCGAAGGGTAGTGGTGGTGTTCCCATCTGGCCCCTCTACGTCCCCGGCCTCTCCCAGAGATGATACTGTGTGCCCTAAGTTATCTACAAGAAATCATATCTGTTAGATCGGGTTGGGTACTCTTACTCAACACTTACAAGGTTTTCTGTTTTTGATTACTTAAGAATGACGGAAAACACTTAAGTAATCTCTCACTAACACTCAAACAGTTTGCAACTCAAAGCATAAAGTAAGAACACAAGTTTTCTAACAAGTTCAAAGTATATTATCACTCAATATTCAAAGTTGAAAGCGTACGTAATGAATTACTTGTGAGTTGTTATATACCAAAGCTACAGATGTATAGTATTACATGCTAAATTAACTAGAAATGAAAAGTATCTATATCTAGTGTGTTTAATAGTACGAACAAACCATACTACAATGATTACAAAACAAGGATCAAGCAAACATGACTTGACACGTTAATACAAACATTAAATGTAATTGGCAACAAATCTTCTGTGGAAATCTTCTATTAAGGTTACATTAATGTTTGTCATCAGTGGGGACAGAACATTTACACAAATGTATTGTTTGTCAGCATAATAATCAAGTCAACTGGTCAGATGTACTGCGTGTAGATAATGCTTCTTTGGCAGCTGCAGATTATTGGTAGATCTTTCATGCAGCTTATCGGCAGATGTTGAATATATGCAAACTTCTTTATCGGTAGAACTTTATACAAAGATAGAATTCTGAACTTTGATAGATCACTTGTTCTGCCGATAGACTAATCTTCGGTAGAACTCATGAATAAGTCTTCGGCGGAAGTTGTTCTTCCGACAAACTGTGTCTTCGATCGGTAGAACTTTGGACTTGTGGGATGAAACCAAGTACATTGACTCAGTTTTGGATAGCACCAGCCTTATATGACCTTACAATTTACGATAGCACTAGCCTTATATGACCTTACAATTTACACATAGAAAAAATAAATTAAGTTATTTTCACTAACTTGTGGAAAAAGTTCAAAAAAGGGAAAAGTTCTTACCAAACGAAGAAGATGATGGATAGTGGCGGAGGAGATGCACCACGGTGGTGGAAGGCGGCTTGTGACGATTTGAATGGTGTAGAATGATGATTTGGAGCGAAAATGCGGGAGAGAGGGCTGCATTTTTGAGAGGGTATTTTGGGAGTGGATGGGCAGTAGTAGTTGCGACTGTCTTTTTAGGGCTTTTAACACTATTGCGACGTTTGGCGAATTTAGACCAAAACGACGTCGTTCTGATGTTAAGATAGTTTATTATATAAGTTAAATAATACTTTCTACGAAGACACGTCGTCATTACAAAAAATCATAAATTAAGATTAAAAATTCTTTTAAAATTCTAGTATTGAATAAAATAAAAAAGAAACTTATTTACACAATCCAGGCAACAAATTGGAATTAGCGCTTAAAATCCCGTCAAAGACTAAGTTTTAACTAGTAGACCTACCACGACGACTACACTTACCACAACGACTCGTCGTCGGAGTAAATGGGTAAAAAGAAATTTAGATACACTTTCATCGACGACCCGTTGTCGTGGTAAGGTATTTAAGCTGACAACATTTAGTTGTTAGGATAGGGTCGTCGTATGAGAATATATAAAGAAACCGGATTGTAGTCATGAGATGATAAACAAAATAATTTTTTATTGTGGCAATGAGACTCAAGAAAGTTGTGTAGTGACATGCAAGGTTTACTTTAGGGTGGAGTCTTTGGGCTAAGGACGAAATCAATATTCGATACTAAATGATTGCACTTGCTACTAAGAAAAATTAATAATTTAATAATTCAGTTTTTTATAATTTTTTGTGATGTTAAAAATAAATATTCATACCAATTATATACTTTTAAATTTTCAAAGCGTTTACGTGATTCATTGAAAAGGAAGATGTGAGGAATTAACCATGGTTGTAAAAATCCTGATTACCTTCCGATTAAAAGCTCATTAATCGCTAATCCTCTCTTCGCCGATTAATGACCGATTTTCATTAATCAGTCCCGTCGGTCAAAATAGATGCTCTTCAACATTGTGCTTTTGGTTTAAACTTGACCAAATGTGGTCACAATTAAACAAAACTAGTTATAATTACGTAGTTTGATCTATTTATGTGACCTTTGAAGTATAAATTCATACTAGTATGAGTACATATAAAGATTTTAAAAATTACATACATAACTTTCAATCCGATTAATCTCTAGTCCCCACCTCGTCGCTCGACTAGCGCCTAACAGTTTCTACAACATTGGAATTAACTGAGATGAGTCTTCATCAGGGTAAGGGGTTGTTATTATTGGCCCGTGGCCCGTCGATATATATTTCCACATAAATACAAAATTCATATAAAATATAATAATAAGATGTTGATGTGTCATTCACGCAACGACTATCATGATGTGGATACTTATGGTCAATATGGTTAATTAGTATCACGGAGGAGCAAGTCTTACCCAAGTATTGACATACCCTCATTTACACCAAGATTTCTTCATTTCACAAATACCGTAATTTACCCTCATTTTAAAAAAAATAATAGGCATCACTACCCTCATCTACCATCACGAGTTGTAAAATGTTTCATTAATTAAAATTTAAGTCGGTAATGTACCTCTGAATCATGCAATTTCGTAAGAGCGTGCTCCTCTAGAACTAGTTGCACCAGAGAATCAATTATGTTGACCAACGATATAACATTTTCATCATCTTTTAGTATCATGTTGTGGAGTATCTTGCACGCGTAAATATAGTTTCTAATCTTTGTCATTTTCATCGCATGTAGGGGCCCATTTACCTTTTAAAATACTGAAACCTCGTAGACATCTTTTTTGGCCGACTCCTTCACTTGTTGGAACCCCTTTTCTTTTCGATTGGTAGGACATGGAGTCCTTTTCACAAAAACTGACCAAGTAGGTTAAATCCTGTTCGTTAGATAGTACCCACGCTTGTAGTATCTGTCATGAACATGCATAGGACACTTAGGCGCGGTTCCATTCTACTCGTTAAGAAAGATGGGAGAATGGTTGAGCACGTTAATGTCGTTGTTTAGACGTGGGTACCGTAGTACGCATGCCACCACCAAGAATCATTTGCAGCCACTGCTTTAAGCATGACCGTTGGGCATTGGTGATCACCTCTCATATAATTACCCTCGCAACCTCACTAGACAATCTCGCCAAACAATATGTATACAATCAATGCTATCACTAATCCCAGGATGATGTTGATCTCTGCGTGCTTGGTATATATAAGAGTGCAATGTCATGGATAGTAGGACGGCATAAAAATTTAGTGCCATATAAACTAACATAGGTTCAGAAAAATATTCTAGGCTTTCACGTGAATTCTTAGCCGCCATGCATAAATATTCATCGTATCCTCGAGGGATTACCCGTTGCAAGTTGCTTCACGACTGTTGTGAATTTTTGTAGCGCCGTGAATCTTTTTTTTTCCTCTCATCCTAACCCTCTTGAAAATATTCATTTGATGCTTCAATGTCTCCAACAATTTTAAAAATAAGACCTTAGAAATGCGATACCTTTCACAGAACGACTCCTCTGTGTACTTTAGTAATTCAGCAAAATTATCCTCCATTAGAGTATGGTGACCTTTTTCCCGGTCTCATCTCACGTATCGTTTTGTAGACAGTGTTGTGTCTTCGGCGACATGATTCATGAACAAACTTATCTACTATCGTCCGAGAATAGCGAGTCCGGGAATCGGTGGATAATGCTTGTTTGGAAAGTAGAGAATGAAGTGTTTAGTGCGTAAAGATATATAAAAAAGGTGCTTATAACTTTAACCTTCCACTTTTTTATATGTATAAAACTAACACAAGATATTTAATGAAGTTTAAACATATTAATAAAAGCACCAACTTTAACTTAACTGTTTTTTTAACGGATTCGGGGTAACACCCTAGGACGGGATTGTAACCGTCTATCGTTAGTTTTTGACGCTCCAACACCATGCCAGCCGCCCACCCAAGGAGGAACCCTAACCCACGGGAAAACCCCTAATGTTGCTTGGAATTGAACCCATGACCTCTCAATCATGTGCTCAATTATACATTGCTCATAAGCTATTGAGCTAGAAGCTCATTGGCTTCAACTTTATATTATGTATAAAATAATAAAAAAAATTATAAACTAATGTTGGGCCAAGAATTTTTTGGAAAAAAAATTTAGGGAGATCGGACTATATACGTATAAAATTTTGAGACAAAAAACACTAAATTTGACATTTCCGAGCAAAAAAACAGTGAAGGTCGAGGCCACCACTGACCCTCAATAAGATTTGCCCAGGGTTTGTGATCGACCCATTATTATTATATATATTAAAAGATATGGAGGGTGATAGTAATGTTTAATTGATTTATAGTTTGGTCACTATAAGTTTGTGACAGAATTACTTTAGCTATCAAGTATTGCTTAACACATTAGTAGTTTGGCCACAATAAGTTTATGTTATTGTACTTTAGTCACCAACTAAGTGTAAGAATAGAATTATGTGGTCCCATTGTTTACACCCCTAGCGAATCACCTTCCAAAACACACGGTGGTTAAAGCTTAGGTCACACCTGGATTTGAAATCTGTGTTTCCGAAGGGGTCCTAAGAAAAGACCAAGTGTATATTTTGAAGAAATCTAGCATTAAAATCTTTTAAACCTTTGAACCATATATATTACAACTATAAATAACATTTGCACTCGTAAAAGATTATAGTAAATATTGTGTTGTAATATATGGTATAACAATTAGCCATTTTCCGGCACCGTGTTCTGATCAATTTCCGGCCTCGGACTATTCGTAATCTCAACGTCACCCTAATTTAATTCAATATTTATTCGAGATAAATATTATCATTGTATTCTAATGCGTATTTATAATCATTTGACTGTATAAGAAATCTCAATACGAGCAACGGTTTAAAAGTTACACGCAAAACGATACAACATTTCATAGGCCTGAAATCCCGACACCTCCTTAGGAGGTGAAACCAATGGGGTTAGATAGGAAATGAAAAATGTTTTCGCGCGAAACGGAGTCCGAACGAAGCGGGAAACACGAAAACAGTTAACATTAAATCACGAGATGACACGTCAGGGCCACGTGTCACCCCGTGATTGGACCGAGGCCATGTGTCAGCACCATATATCTTGTGGCATCCAACTGGACACGTGTCAGAAGCCCAGAGGTGAGTCAGTAGCCACGTGGCAGCCTCTTAGGGGTCGTGTGTCACGACACCCTACGCGTACCGCGTGGGATGAAGCCTTGGGACGGCGCGTAGCCAAGGCTGACGAGCCTATAAAAGGCAGCAACCAGGCTGTTCATTTGCTGCATCCAAAACTCGAATCCTTACAGCTTTTAACTGAATCCCGATTACCGCAACATCCTTGGGAAAGTTAGGCTTGGTTCGGGTTATCTCGAAAACACTCGGGAAGTCGTTTATACGCTCACGGAACTGCTCTCGCCGTTAAGTCTTGAGATATCCTTTATATCCGCTTATTATACTCTCGGATAAGATTATGCTCGTGGATCGCTTATTCTCTTATTATCTATCTCGCCTCGTCTATTAGGTAAGTTCACGGCCCCTCTTTTTAATACGTTTTACTGTTTTACACTACGGGGGAGATTACATACACACACATGTTACGTTTTCATAAAGATTACAATGAAAACATACAAAGGTTACATTTTAAGACCGGACACAATGACCACTCGTTATTACATAAATTATAAGCATACCAATCAAAAGTCCTCAACGTTCATACTAGACCGTTAATGTGACACCCGTCAATTTCCACGTCAGCTTTTGATTTACGCTGTACGTACATTTATACGTATTAAAATAGATACGTGGACTATGACCCTGAATACTTATGTATTTAAATATA
>WOUH02073891.1:0-22294 GCA_009936405.2 Stevia rebaudiana
TCCTGCCCGGTTTTTCCCTGGAACAGTTGGTTGACGAGTTTCGACTCCAATCAACTTGGCCCGTAAGGAGGGTTGTGGCGCTGCGATCGCAACATGGGGGAGCCCCAAATTGAAGAAACTGTACTATAAGAATTTTAAAAATTATGGGGTTTTGGTTGTTTTCTCTATGAAGCTCGATTATGTTATCATGATTAGATATTTTTTCTCTAAATTTGAGGAAAGATTAAATAGGAATAAGTTCTTGCCTAAAAACAATACGAACAAATATTGGTTATCCATTTGCTTAAGAAAAAAAAAAGTGAAAGAGCATTTATCTAAAAGCTCATTTGTTGAATTTTTTGAATTTTCCCCCACTTTCTTTAAATATTAATAACTTTTTTATACGACATTATTTTTTTATAAAATTTGCACCATATTTTTTCCTCTTTAATTTGAGTGCCATTGTGATATACTTTTTTTAAACTTAAAAAAATCTAGTACGGAGATATAGTACAAAAGAATCTGGTAAAAAAATCTAGTACAAAAAACTATACATATATGTACTGTATTTGCAAAAGAACTAGATTTACATTTACTGTTTTATCAAAAAACAAGATATACATGTATTGTATTATCAAAACAACTAAATCTACACATGTATTGTATTTTAAAACAATAGATCTACATGTATTATATGATCAAAACAACTAAATATAATGTATTGTATTCTCAAAACAACTAGATATGCATGTACTGTATACTCAAAACAACTAGAGATACATATACTAGTATTATAAATTTTTTACTTTGTCATCTTTAAAAAAATAAAAAACCTAGATTTTTTACTAGATTAGTTTGTGCTGTATTCTTTTGTACTATATTTTTTTTAAGTTTAAAAAAAATATATCACTATAATACTCAAATTAAAGAGAAAAAAAAACGTTCGTTTTTATGCTGCAATTTTTATAAAAAATTAATGTCGTGTGAAAAAGTTATGATTGTTTAAAAGAAGGTGGGGAGAAATTTAAAAAGTCAAAAAAATGGGTTTTCACAATTACCCTTTTCCTTCTTTATTCACTTGTATTTGAATTCTCTTGAATCTTAACCATTGATTATGCAAATGAAGGACCGTGATTTGTTCCTATTGTTTTTAGGCAAAATATTGTTTTTAGCGAATCCAACCTCCCATAAATTGATCTTGTTTTTCCACTTTTTCATTCGTGAGATCCACTCTTCTCATTTTTATAAGATGCATCCTTAACAATCTTTTGAAGGAGTTATACATCTTGTGATTTTGTCATTACTCTAATAACCGTGACATTTTTCATTTTTGGTGTACCCAAACACCAAATTGAAATAAATCATTTTGGACATTTAGCGTTCCCTCATTTCTATAGATTTATATGTGTTTGTTTCACAAAGAAAAAGATATTTAGATATAATAGAAGGTACTTTTAGCGAGAGAGTTGCAAATTTTATATAAATTTAATTTGTCATGTTGTTTCTTCTATTTTAATGGAGGTACTTGGCTCTTATCCTTGAGATAATGGGTAAAATGGAGGAGGCAATATCTGTCTGCATCAATGCTAAAAAACTTTTGTATAAGAATGATTCGTTCTTAATTGACGATCTCACGTTAAGCACATTGCAAATTGTTTTCACACGGCTAGATCATCGTTTTTTCTACCACACGCCAATGCCTATGATAATCTTAAAGCCAGATACATAGGAAAGAGGGTTTAAGCGATGAGTTCTTTACACAATAGGATCAACCGAATGAGTCGTTTAGAAATAGTCATGTGCACGTTGATGCTGATATAGATGAGGTTGAAGCACATGGTACCGCATCAGATCAGGAATATATGACTTAGTGACTTAGTGTTGTATAACTAGAGTTGGGTTCAAATAGGGAGGAGGCTTAAGGTAATGAGGGCTTTGGTAACGACACGTGGCAGGAGGAAATTTTTGAAGGAGGGGTACATTGGTAATTGTGTCCGGCTCGCCAAAAAAAAAAAATTTTAAAATTTCAAAATTTAAAAATAAAAAAATTCAAATTTAAAAAAAAAAAATTTTCGAAAATTTTTAAAAAAATAAAATTTCAAATTTTTTTTTTAAATTAGCACCCAGAAAAAAATAAATTTTTTTTTAAGTTTAAAAAAAAATTAAAATTTTTTTTAATTTTTTTTTTAAAGTGAACTGAACTCAATCATTGTGTTTTTGATATGCGTCATTGTGTTATACGATGTGCAGGTTTTTGTGCCATGATTTGTGTTATACCACTGTCATTGTGTTATACGACTATCATTGTGTTATACGACTGTCATTGTGTTATACGATTGTGACTGTCATTGTGTTATACGACTATCATTGTGTTATACGACTGTCATTGTGTTATACGACTTTTATTGTGTTATACGACTGTCATTGTGTTATACGATTGTGACGATAATACCCTTCATGCCTTTTCAAGGTTTCGAATAATTACAAATATGTCACCGCGTTAATCCTGACCGTTTATCTTAAGATCTAATGGACGAGATGACTCCTTACCCTCCTTACCTTAAGCCTCCTCCCTACTATAACTCTACCCTGTATAACTATTATTTAAATTTTAATGATGAAGTATTTTTTAAGTTCTAAAATTTGATTTATTTAAATTTTAGTTTATTCTAACAGTTTGAAAAAGTTAAAAAAAACAAACAGTTTTGTTGTTACATTTTGTTCTTCTGTATATGTTTTACGTATCAAAAAAACAAAACACCTTAATCACAAATTCATAATTATCAGTTGGATAATTCTATCGTTGACAATCGGACAAGTCAAACCTACAAAATCCCACTCTCGTATGTGAAAGATGGATCAGAGTTCGAGCATGATTACCGTTTGTATCACGATCATCATCTTCTTCTTATCTTCTGAATCGTTTTTTCTACCCGGTGTTGCTGCTGTTGAATTTCAAAGGGTACGTACTCTTCTGAATCGTTTTATTTACCATGTATCAGAAATCAATTTGAACTTGCCCTCTACTGATCATCATCATCATTACGAATTAAGTTTGAATCTATGGTTTAGGGTTTTGCGATTCAGATTTAGGATTAAGTTAGTTCGTTCTTCTGTGATTCAGATGTTTAATTATCGACACTAAATGTTATTGTTCCGGCTTAAAAATGCAGGATATATCATATATTCCTGATGACTGATTCGAAGTTTCATTATATTACATTTAAGCTTCAAGCAATATAAGTATCATAAATTCATATATTCAGATTCATTAAATATAAAAGGAGGTGCTTTAATTCATAGTGGAATTAGGAGATTTGATACTTTTACTCTTACTGATTTGAAAAGGTGAATATGATATTACCAACTTTAGAAGAATATGAATGGAATTTTGAACTTTTTTAATACATATAAATGTAGCTTCATTTATTTTTTTGGTATTCTATAAATGTTTCTAAATGTGATTTGTTAAGATTTTCAAATATTTCCTCTGTTTCAATTTGATATCCATAAGTTGCTAACTTGTCTAGTTGTCTTACAAATGTACAACTATTATTTTCAACTTAAATTGATAATTACAACTTTAGTGTATGTGTGTGTGTGTGTGTGTTTAATTAGGTTTCTTTCATCTCTTTTAACCATTTTAATATACTTTTCTATGCTTTGTATTTAGGGTGATCTGCTTCAAGTCAAAGTCAACAAGTTATCATCTACACAGACACAACTTCCTTATGATTATTTTTACTTGAACTATTGTAAACCCAAACAAATTCAAAACACCATAAAAAATATTGGTGAGGTGTTACGTGGCGATCGCATTGAGAATTCTGTGTACAAGGTTAGAAACTATTCTCTCATTTTAACCGATTTTGTTGGTTTTAACAACCAAGCTTGTTTTAACTGATTTTAACTGTAAATTATACATCAGATGCCACATATGCTTTACATTTTTATGTTTAAAATAACTGCACAAATATGACAAATAAGACTGCACCATCAACATTTTTTTATTTTTTATTTTTTAATTAGCAAAAATCAACAGTCTTCGTTTTTACAAAGGGTAATAAAATTCAACATGGTTGCTAAAATTGGTTTGAATTTTGCACGTAATTTAAAGTTGGTTCCTTAAATTAGAAAATTAAAATTGAGTTCATTTCTATTTTGTGCAGTCACCCTCTTATTATTTATTATCTATTAGTTTTGGATCTTTTAATTATCATTTTAGTTTCACATGAGAGAGGATCTACAATGCAAAGTTGGTTGTCGTGTGAAACTTGACGCTAAATCTGCGAAAAGATTCAAGGAAATGATTGATGATGAATATCGGGTTAATATGTATGGAATACTCATCTTAACTTTGTCATTAGTTTACAATATGTTATATTCTAAAGGTGTCCATTTTGACCCGTTTACTTACAAAATGGGTCGATTGGGGTTTTAACGGATTGAATGCCACCCAATTTGTATTTTTATCTCAAAATCCATAATGGGTCAAACGGGTAATATTAAATAGTTAGCTAAAAGTGAAATGGGTCAAATAGGGAGAATGTTATTCAAATTGTATTTTAATTTTTAAATACATAATACCTCGTTGTAAAAGGGTTATGTTTATCTCTAACAGGTCAAACTAGTAAATTAGAAAGTATCATAAGTCGGAAATGGGGTTAAATAGGTCAAACAGGTCAAATGTCACCCAAAGTGTATTTTTATTATTTAATGAATAAAACGTCCAAAAATCATTTTATTTAAAGTAACATATACTTATCAAAATATCATTTGTAATAGTATTTGACTTATTGACTCACAACTATTAAAAAAGGAATTATAACTTTATGTTCAAAAAATTGTTTGAGTCGAGCCAAAGTAACCCGTTTCAACCAATACGTAAAAACTTTGTCATTCATAATTGTTGATTTATGTTCCCTTTGACTTAAAACATTTATAAATGACTTCTTTTATTCTTGATTCTCTAACATTAATTTTTTGGATTTTTAATTTATAATGCAGGATTTTAGATAACTTACCGGTTGCTGTTGTTAGAAGACATTATGGAAGTCAATCATTCGCTTATGAACATGGTTTTCGTGTTGGATTAAAAGGATTTTATACTGGAGTAAGTTCCATTCGAAAAAGAAAAAAATCACCTAATTAATTAAAAACTGATAGATATTATTATTTTTGTTTATATCTTCAGATTAAAGATGTAAAATATTTCATCAATAATCATCTGAGCTTCAGAGTCTTGTATCACAAGACTCTTGATAACGAAACCGCTCGAATTGTTGGGTTTACAGTTATTCCAAACAGGTTTATTTTCTCATCACTTCTTTACATGGAAATATAAAAATAAAAATAAAATTAAAAAAATAAAAAACACAATTTAAGATTTGTACATTTTGTGCAATTTTTTTACTAAGAGAATACCAATTCTACCCTTTATGCATTTAAGATGTCAACTTATTTGGAAAACCTGTAAAATTATTAGTTATTAAAGTTACTAAGGGTAAAATGGGAAATTTAGTAATTATAAGTGTTTACTAGTGAAAGAGGACAAAAAATATTTTGGACTAAACTAAAGATCACACACATTGTTTTGTCAGAATGAAAATTTTTATTTATTAAATTGTTCATTAATTAAAAAAAATATTCTAACTTGACTGTTAACTTGTGCCAACAGTATCAATCATGAGTACAAAAAGTGGGATGAAAAGAACCCTCAATTAACTACATGTAACCAAAAGACAAAAAATATAATTACAGGAAGATAAAGATAACGAGGTTGTTTTTACATATGATGTCACTTTCAAGGTACGTTTTTGTGTAACCTTAACGTTTGAGATTGTAATTTCAACCCATTTAGTTATAAATGGGTCGATTTGGGTTGTGTTTTATTCCAAACGGGTCAAATAAATAGAACAACTAAATAAGTATGGTTTAGATGGGTTGAATGGGTCAAATGGGTTGAAAATCCCTCCAAAATTTACTTTTGTAGCATATGACTTTCCAAATTCTTTCGTTCCAAGAACAAGATTATTCTAATAACATATTTTCATAAACTTAATATACATTATTTTGTTATATACTTAATTTATAAAAAAAATGGACAAAAAGAGTTTAACTTACTAGCTTGACCCGTTTAACCCATGTACTTTTTATTTTTATGTTTTTTAATGTGTTTTATGGCAAAATTAAATTATGAGTATCTTGTGTGAAATCTAAAAACCTAAAACTGAAATGACATAAGAATCCATAATTATAATATAATTGTCATATATATATTTATGTACCTAATATTGTAAAATCATATTTTCAAAGTATGAACATGTGAAAAAAGAAAAATTCGGTTCAAAAGGGTTGGACCCACCAACCTGCGAACATGACCCGTTTAACACAACAAAAGGTCATATATTGCATATTAAAGAAGCAGTTTGAATCAACACATTAATTAAAATCGTTAGAACTTAATATTTTCATTTTTCATTAATTTTCAGGAAAGTGACATTGAATGGGCTTCACGTTGGGCCACATACCTACTTACAAACGAAGATCAAATCCACTGGTTTTCAATCATAAACTCTTTAATTATTTTCCTTTTTCTTTCATGGATATTAGCCATGATCACAATAAGAACACTTTACAAAGATATCTCAAATTACAACCAATTAGACCCGCAAGACGAATCCGAAGTATTAACGGGTTGGAAATCGTTCACGGAGACGTTTTTCGGGCCCCCGCTAATTTCGGGCTACTTTGTGTTCATGTCGGAACCGGTGTCCAAATATTCGGGATGACATTAACCACCATGATTTTTGCTTTATTGGGCTTTTTATCACCCTCTAATGGTGCCACCGCAACGGTCCTATCATGGGCTTTTATGGGCCTATTAGCGGGCTTTTCATCGGCCCATCTTTACAAAACGTTAAAGGGTACCGAGTGGAAGAAAACCGCTTTCAAAACATCGGTTATGTTTCCCTGTTTATTATTTTCGGTTTTATTTGTTATCAATGTGTTTATTTGGGGAGAAAATTCTTTTGGGGTCATACCATTTAGCACAATGTTTTCTCTTGTGTGGATATGGGTCGGGTTTTCTTTACCGTTGGTTTTTGTTGGTGGTTACTTGGGTTTCAAGAAGCCCGTTTTTGAAGACCCTGTTAAAACGAACAAAATCCCGCGACAAATTCCTCAACAACGATGGTACATGAAGCCCGTTTTCACAATTCTTATTGGCGGGACTATTCCTTTCTGGGTGGTTTATATCGAGCTATTTTTCGTTTTAACGTCCGTTTGGCTCAACCAGTTTTACTACATAGTCGGGTTTTTGTTGATCGCGTTTGTGATGTTGATAATAACATGCGTGGAAGTAACAATCGTCGCGTGTTACTTCCAGTTATGAAATGAAGACTACAACTGGTGGTGGCGGGCTTATTTGACCGCGGGTTCATCGGGTATTTACGTGTTTTTATACTCGGTTTCCTACTTTGTCACGAAGTTGGAAATTACAAAATTTGTTTCGGGTCTTTTGTATTTCGGGTACATGTTAATCGCTTCGTACGCTTTCTTTACGTTGACGGGTACGGTCGGGTTTTATGCTTGTTTATGGTTTGTGCGAAAAATATATTCATCTTTGAAGATTGATTGATGTAAAGAATGAAAGACCAATTAAGGGGATGAATAATTGAATACAAATGATTGGAGCAGTGTTGGTTTAGTGTCACTTTTGGTTGTATATATATATAGGTGTATGATTGTATGAACATGTATTGTCATGTAGACTTCCACTTATAAGTGCAATTCAATTAAGGTGTAAACGGATCGAGTTGAATTCGGCTCCTTTAAACTTAAATTTTCAAATTCTATAAGTTTCAAGTTAGTAAATTCTTCTCATCATGAATTAAAATTTTAATAACTATTAGTTATGAAGAAACCTCAATGTTTTTAGGCCCTAATCATGAACATCCTTACATCCCAGCAAATTAGGTAAAGTTAAATATGAAAGTGAATATGTATTTTCAAATCAGATTAAAGTTTGAATCATGACAAGTGATTAAAATTTAAAAGAGAAGTAGGCTACCATGTGTTTAAAACTAGTGGATAATGGTTTATCATTGGTGTTTCTTCACGTGTTGATCATGCCGAGTATACATGTATTTATAAAGTTTTACTAAGAATTAATAGTTTTTCTCCCTAACATTAGGGATGATTTTCTGTTAAGAATGAACTGAAATTTTTACACATTACAAACCTTAGTATGAAAAGTGTAGTTTACTATTTTAAATATATAGGATAAAGATTAAGATAATAATATATTTAAATAATTTTAAAATTTAAATATATTTTAAGATCATTATTATCCAAATATAAGTTAATAATGATTAAATAAATAAATCTGGATTAGATACTAGATCTAACTATGTTAACAAAATCAAGTGTAAAATTATTAAATTACTATCAAGCTGTAAAGAGTAAAAAATTGTGTTTAAAGTACCACAAGTTGGGTTTTACAGTTTTACTGCGAGTTCTTCCTCCTAAGATGGCGATTCGACGTCCGTACGATCAAGTTTACTACAACCTTCCGTCTGTTTCTCCACCGGATCACGCCGACGCCGACGACGACGACGACCCTACAACAGTTAACACACTCTTCGTTTCGGGTCTACCCAGGGCCGGTCCTGAGGATTTAAGTGCCCGGGACGAAATGAAAAAAAAATGCCCCTATGCCCAAATGAATTATCAATTATATAAGCTTATTTTTTAAAATGAGGATCTTAGTTATAATAAACATAACTTTGAATAATCAAACAACCTTTCTAACTTCGTTGATAATCTACAGTTGAACTTTCATAAGGTTGAAATATCAAAACTCTCTATCTATATTTATAAAAGAACATACTTAAAACTTTCTTTCTTTTTTACAAAATTTTAAGAACCTATCACACTTCGCGCCCTTATAAAATTGTAAAATAATTTATTCCTATAATCAAACAAAACCATCAAGGCTTTTTAAATTTTTTTTGTATTTTAATCTATTTTAAACTAATTAGATAGATTAAATACTCAAAATATATAAAGATTTGTGAAAATTTAAAAGCATAAAGATGTTTTTTTAAGGATGTTGTATATTTTTAATTTGAAATTTATTATTAAAAGATGATTTAAAATAATTAGGAGGTTGATTAATCAAAATGTAAAAAAGGGTGCAAAGGAGGAGATTTGAACTTGTGACCTCTTGTTGTTATATGAAGTGTGTTAACCACCATGTTACATGATAGTTTATTGATTTTGACTAGGAAAGAAATGATTATAATGATTTTCTTTTTTAAATTTGGTCCCTCAAAATATCGGGCCATGTGCAACGGCCCACCTCGCCCACCCATTGGGCCGGCCTTGGGTCTACCCAACGACGTTAATGACCGTGAGATTCACAACCTGTTCGCCGATCGCCCTGGTTTTGATTGTTGCGAAATCAAATACAGCCGCTCCGGCAATCAGGTAATTTTCTCAAATTTTGTGAATTAGTAGGGTTTTTTATTTTGATTTTTCAAGAAATGTATGATCAGAAGATTTTGCACAAACGAAAACCACATTAGAAGGTTGTTTTGATTTCTCAATTTGAAATTCTGGAAGTTAAAGTAAGCTTCTTTGTTGTCACTTGCAGGTTGTTGCGTTTGCGAAATTTGTAAACCATCGATCAGCAATCGCTGCTCTTAATGCTCTAAATGTAAGTCACTCAATTAGTCTTCCAATCTAAAACCTACCTGATTCTTATATCTTGTTCATTTTACCTATATTTTATATACATCTTTGTTACCATCTTGAATTGTTATTTTAGGCCTGTTTTGATGATTATCTAATTCAGCTATATGTATAGAACCAGAGTTTACATGAAGTGAATTCATATCTAAAAGTAATGGATTTACAATGATGTTTGTATGCTTTGATACTCCTTGCTAATGTGGATTAGATTAGTTGAAGAACACAAAAATTAATGAGTTCAATTCGTATCGTATTCGTATGGTGATGAGATCAATATGCGTCTAATTGATTAAAAATCAGTATTATGAGTTTATAGTTCATAATGGATTAATTTTTCAGGGTTTAAAGTTTTACCCGCAAACTAATTCTACTCTTCTTATTGAACTTGCAAGATCAAACTCCAACAGAAGAAACATATCAGGTATACAAATACGTGGATTATATTAAAAATTAGTATTATGAGATTTCTTAAAAAGTTAGTTATAAAATTAAAAATTATTAAGTAACTTTGCTGACTTAAAAATTGCTTATTAAACTCATAAATAATCAGATAAGCAAACCCATACCTAATCAACTTATTGTTGTATTAAAACACAATAAGCAGATAATCATTTTTTATTTTTTATATTATGCATATTTCTGCAACTTCAGGAGACAGTGAAGCTGAAGAACTATTTGAATCCAATAAAGATACCTCCACAAAGAGGTTGATTACTTTATAAATAGCATAAATTTGTCTTAATTATTAAATGGATTCTTAATTATCATAATCATGTAAAAAATCAAACTCAACATGATTTCAGTTCTCATTTTGTTTTTGTTGACCAACAGTGACGATATGGCATATGTTAATCCTAACAATACTCAACCTGCAGAAACTGTAAGTTGTAATCTAATTCTTATCTGCTCTTGTTTTATAAGTTTTCGATTCAGAAAATGTATGTTCAATGTATAAAACCTCTAAAAAATATTTTGTTCAGAAAAATAACCTGTTGTTGAAATAACAAATATCACACTAATCAGTGTTAATGATTAATTCAAAAATTGTAAACAATAAAATATTTTTACCCGCTACCCAAAAAATTACTGTGTATTTTGCCACATATAGTCATAGTAATTACACCTAAGAGTTGACATAAATGGGATTAATCATGATAATTGACATATTGTTGTCTTAAATCTTTTAAACAATTTAATCATCCTACCTAAATCGCTTAACCTTGTGACAATATCATAGGGAAATTGTAATAATGATATCAACCTTTACAATTTAATTTTCTTACAATTAAAACAAAAGATTTAACTAGTTTATTAAAGGATTTTATATAAAAAATACTAAAAGAAGTATTTTGACATTGTAGATACCACTACACGCATCTTACTACGTCAATTATCTTTTTCAAAATTTCGTCTTGGAAAAAGACGGTACAAACTTCCTTCAATGGTATCGTAATTTGAGGATTGTTCTTCGACACGAGAAGAAATACTATGTTCTTGAAAGTCCGGTTCCTGAGGAACCGTCCACTACCGCTGCTAAAGCGATTTGGATGAAGCATAAGAACGACTCTTCTGAGGTAGCTTGTGTTATGCTCATCAATATGGTATCAGAGCTTCAAGAGCTTTTCGAACATTTTGGGGCGTACGAGATGCTAAACGCGCTCAAGGAAATCTTCCGAGCGCAAGTTAGACGCGAATGTTTTGACACGTTTAAAGAGATGTTTGGGTGTAAGATGGAGGAAGGATCGTCTGTCAGCTTTCATGTTTTGAAGATGAAGAATTACATTGAGCGACTTAAAACGCTTGATTATTTCATAAGTAATGAGTTGGCTACAGATGTGATCCTCAACTCATTGCCCAAGTCGTATGACGAGTTTGTGCAAAACTTTATTAATAATTACGGGGAGATGTCTATCGCGGACTTGAATATGATGCTTAAGACTGCTGAGAAGAATGTAAAAAAAGTTGAGTCATCTCAAAGTCTCGGGATAAGGGAGGGAAGAGTCATTAAACCTCGAAAAGCCAAAGCTAAAGATTTATGTAAGCGCGATAAAGAAGTGGTTACCAAAGAAAGGCCCGCCAAAAATGACGCATTGTGGACAAGTGGTTGAGGAACTGTCCGCTTTACCTTGAACAACTTAGGGAGAGGAAGGTTCGGGATGGCTTATCAGACTAGCATATCGCGTATTGGTAGTTATATGTTTATTTTTACTTTTGCATTTTATGGTGAAGCTTTTTGGGTATTCGATGTTCGTTTGTGAACTTATGTGCAAAAAGGGGACTTTTTGCGAATGTTGGCAACAAAGTCGTTGGAACTTTTGTTAGCAAATGGAATGTATTTGATATTATGCAAATACAAGACTCTGTGTGAAACCAAATACTAGATGTTTACGTTATACTTTGTAGCTAAGTTAAACCAGAAATTTGAACTTTTTAGTACTCATTTACTCAGTATATCTCACCTAAAGGTCGGGTATGAGGAGGGTAAGATGAAGACAAGTCTTACCTCTATCCATAGGAATAGAGAGGCTGCTCTGGAAGAGACCACCGGCTCGGCTCATGATGCCTGATTAACCGTTAACCCAACGCTTTGAACGTTATTTTCACAAAAATAAGTAAAATAACGTTATAACTAGTTCAATTTTACTTTTGCCCCTCGATGGTCCACACATATATACATTATATACGCGCACCGCAAACAAGGTGAAAATAACAATGGACTTAGAGCCCGTTTGGTTCGTGTAATTTGTTGGAAATGGAATTGGAATTGGAAATGAAATTTGAATTGGAATTTATAGGATTCCTTTGAAAATACAAAATGTGTTTGATTGTATATGTTATGAAATTGGAATGTACGTCCAAACAATGGTGGCAATAGGTGGCGGCGGTTGACGAGGCGGTGGCGGCAGGTGGCAGGAGGCGTGGCAGCAGGAGGCGGTGGCGCTGGTGGTGGCAGCGGCAGGTGGCGGTGACAGGAGGCAGAAGGCGTGGCGGCAGGAGGCAGTGGTGGTGGCGGTGATAGGTGGCAGAAAGCGGTGGCAAAGAGTGGTGGTGACAGGTGACAGGAGGTGACAACAGGTGGTGTCGGGTGGCAGCGGCGGGTGGTGGTGGTGGTGGTAGTTGTGGGTGGTTGGTAAAACATTCACATGAAATCCTCCAAAATCTTTTGAAGGATGGAAGAATTTTGAATTCCATTAAGTGAATGATTTTGTTGGATTTCATCTCAATTCCGATTTCTTTGCATAGTTAACCAAACACGACAAGCGATGAAATTCAAATTCCAAGTCTCTTCAATTCCATCCAATTCCGTCCAACCAAACGGGCCCTTAGGGTATAGGGAGTGGTACCCTAAGAGGGTAAATTACCCTCCCAAATTACCCAATCACACTATGCCAAATCAAATGCTCCAACTACCCTCCCAAGTACCCTAAAGTAGTGGCAATGGTACCCTCCCACTACCCTCCCACTTTTTATTCACAAGTACCACTCTTGAAGCACAAGGTACCACTTGTGAAACACCCGGTTGGTTTGTCGATTCGGCACAAAGTTGCCGAGAAACTCTCCACTCTTGCCGATGGGTGTAGCTGATGGAGGGAGGGAGTGGTTGCCGATGGTTGCCTCACTTGCCGATGGGAGTACCCGAAGGGTACTCCTTGCACCCTTATTAAACTGAAAAGAGTCATTTTGTGACAATATGAAACTATCTCACTTGTTAGAGTCTTATGTCTCTTAGAAAATAAGGTCAAGGGTTAATTTAGGATAATGTTTAACAAATAGAGATGAACATCCAAACTAGTTCATGATTTGATTTCAAAAAGTGGTCCAAAACCGATAATAGTGAAACTGGTTTCAAACTGATCTGATTCGAATCGCTGGTTTGAAATAATTTAAGACCCCACTCGTCATAACCAATTAAAACTTAAAATCGATGGTGGTTGCAAACCTAACCGATTTTAAATCTAATTCAATCCTTTAATTTTGGAATTGAGATGTAGTCAAATTACAGTGTTTTTCCCTGTTTGTTCAAGTCACAATGGTGTTAGACTCTCATATCAACTTAATTTGAATTTGTGTATATAAACTTAGTTGGAGGCTATAAAATAATACTACACTTAGATACGTTCTACATCTAATATTTATCTGACTAATCTGAACTCTAATATCACTTTGTATTATTAAATAATATTTCACTTGCATATCATAAAGTTTGCGTCTTGAAGAGCATGTTTTTGAGTGGTTAACTTGTTTCTGTTACGGTTCCAACTTGTATTTGAGTTTTAACGCATATTTAGGGACATTTCCATTGATTTTCAAGTAGTGAAAACAAATCTATTCAAATTGTCACATCCTAAATGCAATAAAGATTAAAGATACATGTTTAGACACAAAAATGACTTTAAAACCGCTTTCAACATACATCATTGCTTTGCAAGTAAAGAAGACCATTAGCCTCAATTATAATAACCCATATAAAAGTTAAAGTACCAAAACAGTTAGGCTAGTATATAATATTAGATACCGAAATTGAGTTCTTTACTTTTAATCTATTTTAAATTTTGTTTTCATCATACATCCCTACAAGATGGTCTACTAGAGTCCACTGAAAACTTCCCATTAAATCTTTCCATTGACTTGGTCAAAGGCGAGCCTATGTATGGTTGTTGATTCGTCCACCTCATATCGCTTCGTTTGCCCACTTCACATATCGGAGATGACATGTGACTCGATGACATCACTACGTCGCCCTCGAGTATACGTAGCACCTTAATTCCAACATTAAAGTTTAGAAATAATCAAACAAATTAGGGTGTGTTTGGATTGCTTATTAAATCTGTTATGCGCGTATAGCTTTTCAAAACACACGATAAGCAATCTAAACACACCCTCAAAACCACCTACTATTGTGGGATGGTATAGATATTAAAATATTCAACAGGACAAGTTTTATATATAGGATATCCAACAAATATAATTAATTAATATTTTTAAGATAATTAGAATTTAAATTATTATAAAAATGATTTAACTTTTATAAAGTGTTTAGAAGGTTGTATTAATTAAAAAACACTTTTGGTAACTTTCACCCCTTTGACCCATTTGACCCATTTTCTTTTCCAGCTAATTTATGCAACTTTAACATCATATAAACATAACCCAAATCAGCCCGTTCAAACATGAATGCAAAAAAAAAAAAAATGAAACTTGATTCTGAATGAAGAATTACCTGTGACATTTTGGGTCGCAAATGAGGGTCCCGTTTAATGCATAGAGAAGCTGCTTGCAACATGTAATGAAGCTCATCTTCTGAATAATAATTCTCTAATCGAGGGTCAACTAACTCGTTAACGGCGTTTTCTTCCAGCAATGGTCGCGCCTACAAAGATTAAGCGATGAACCAAATCATAATTAAGAAAAATTAATTTAAAAACTTTTGAGCGGGTTGGGTTAAGTGGTTAACCCATCAAAACAATTAAGGTTTTACTGCAAATTCAATCGGGTCAGGTTGAAGCAAGTCAGCAACCCACACTTTTTATCATCCATTTTCTGAATTTTATACATTACCAATGTAATAAAAATTAAAAACTAGATTTTATAATAATAACCATCTTGAAAACAAAGCAGTTTTGGAGGTTCTCTGTTCAACTAAATACATTTAAATTTTCAAATGGACCCGTTTGACCAGTATCCTTTTTGGTTAGATTTTTTAACTTAACCCATTAAATATATAAAAATAATATTTCCAAGTAAACGGGTGGGTCAAAAAACGAACCCATTCTGCGAGGCATTGCTGGCCTTTTGGGCGGTTAAGATCAACTGCTTTTCTTCCAGAAACAAGTTCCATCAATACAACCCCGAATGAATATACATCCGCTTTTTCAGTGATCTGACCACTTTCCGCATACTCTGGAGCCAGATATCTATACCAATATTAAAAAAATATATTATTTTTATTTACATTATAAAGTATATGATCTAAAGAATTACCCAAATGTTCCAATTACTCGCGTTGATTCTCCAGTATTTCCATCAGGCTGCCACCTGGCTAGCCCAAAGTCACCAACCTTGCAAAATAAATGAAGAAAATTCTATTTTTTAAGTAAAGAAATATATGATAACTGATTTGTAAGGTTTTAATGCATTTGGATGACGTTTAACTGATTTTACAACTAAATTGTTGATGTAGAATGGCGTTTGTTGATGCTTCTATAGCCATCTTAAAAGAAGTAAAGGTTCGTAAAAAGTTTGATTGTTTTATTTTTAAAGTATTTAAAAAATAAATAAATAAATGTCATTACATTTCTATGACAAATAAGATGTCGTGTCAACAATTTTAGAAAAATAGCAAACAAACTTACATGCTACATGCAACTTGTTGCTAAAATCAGTTATAATATGTAAGTTAATTTCTATAATTGTTAAATATTTCAATTACATCATACCATAGGTTCAAAATCATGGGTGATTAAGATATTATTGGGTCGCACATCGCGATGAACAATGCAACCAACTCTGCATTCTTCATGAAGATATCGCAATCCTCGCGCAGCTCCAACTGCTATTTTTTGGCGGGAAGACCACTCTAATGGAACTTGATTATGTCCTGTTTCACCACATTAAAGCTAATATAATAAATCACCAAAATAATGGCAACAATAAGTATTATATCATAAATATTACTTATTAACAAAAGTATAATTTTATTGTTGTAGATGAGGACTTAAAACTTGATTCCCTCTTTGATTTTCACCAGATGAAACAAAGATCAACAATTTGTTGTCACGGAGTTGTAATCAAGTTTATCAATTATTCCAAATAAATCACTCAAAGTTTTTTTGTCTCTTTAAAGTCATTCAACTTTCACTAAGTGTTCCAATCCTATTTAATTGATTAGAGCAAATGAAATATATATAAATCTTGATTTAAAATAAGTGAACTTTTTTTCAATTAATTTGAGTTTTGAGACAATTGTGAAAATAACAAGTTCATGAAATAACAACAAAGTCTCATAATTATATGATTTAAGTCAAATTAAATATAAATACTCTTAGTATGTATAAAATAGATAATGTTAGTTTTTAAAACTATTTACTTATAAACAGAATGATTTGGGTTTTTCTTTTTGTCACATAAAATTAGCCCAAAAAATTTTGTAAAACGGGCAAATAAGCGTTTCAGGATCATTTAACCCGACCCATTTTTACCCGTGACCCGACCCGTCCATCTTTTGCTGCCTCTAGTGTACCATATTATTTCATATTGGTAATTTAAGACTTACCATAAAGATGAAAATCCAATGATCTGTTGCAAATATATTCATAAACCAACAACCGTTTACCATCTTCAACACAAAATCCAATCAACATAACAACATTTCGATGTTGTGCACAACTCAACACTTCAACTTCTGAACAAAACTCTTTATCACCTTGACAACTTGCTAACTTATGTTGTTTGACCGCAACCGCTTGCCCATCTGGCAACACGCCTCGGTGAACCGACCCAAACCCGCCTTCTGCTAAAAAATTCGCTTTCGAAAACCCGCCGGTTGCAAGCTCCAGCTCAGCGTAACTGAACCCACGTGGCGGTTTTCCAACAATTGGCGGCTTTTGTAAACATATTGAACATAAAGGCGGTGGAACCGACGGTGTGTTTCTTGAAAAAGATATTGCATCTCTAACACTCCCATTAAATTTTGTTTCAGTTCGTTTACTTGTAGATCGATAACTTGAAGTTATGATGTCAGCAATCCATGGGTGCAACCTTAAGCTAGACGAAGATGATGACACATTATCATTTTCAGAATCTGAACTTGATTCTGTAAGATTCTGGTTTTCTTTTTCGGTTAATGATTCATTTTTTGAATAATTAATAGTTGCAGGAATAGAAAATGATGAAGTACTTGGATCAGAACTTGAAAGCGATGAATTTCCAGGTTCGGTTGTTGTAAATATTTCAGGACTGCTTGTTGGAGTAAAAACAGATTTTGATTTATTTGTTTTGTTAATTTCTTGATTTTCAGATGATTTTTTTAGACAGTTTGTTTCTGTTTCGTTTTCTGGAGATCCGGTTAAATTTAAGCGAAGAACTTTTGGATGTGATTTCTTCATGATGACAACATTGCATTGTAATTCTTCCATACATGACTTTTGTTCATGTTTTAGATTCCTGATAGTAATATATACAAATAAGTATGTTAAAATAAAAGCACTGTAAAAAAGATAATTGTTAGAGGTGGAAGGGTTGACTAGTTTTATTTTTTTATATATTAAATTTTAACGGGTCAAACAGGTAAAAAGCAGATTAAAAGAAAACTAGTCAACAGGTAAAAAGCAGCTTAAAAGGAAGCGGGTCAAACGGGTAAAAAAACAGCTTAAAAGAAAATGGGTCAAACAGGTAAAAAGCAGCTTAAAAGAAAACGGGTCAAACAAGTAAAAAACAGCTTGAAAGAAAACGGGTCAAACGGGTAAAAAGCAGCTTAAAAGAAAACGGGTCAAACAGGTAAAAACACAGCTTAAAAGAAAACGGGTGAAACGGGTAAAAAGCAGCTTAAAAGAAAAAGGGTCAAGCGGGTTGACTCATAAACTATTTATGCAAATCTTAAATTGTACCAAATTATACCCATACGAAAAATAATGCATTTTGTTTTGCCACCAATTCACATGACCTTGGTTTACCACCTTTAACAATTAACAGTTTAAAATGACTACATTTAATTTAAATGTAAAAAAAAATTATTTGAAATATTACTTGTCCAAAACAACCCAACTGGCATGGAACTTTTTGGCCTCTGCAGCAACAACTCCATATGATGTTCCAGAAACAACTTTAATCTTTACATTTACCTAAAAAAATAAGCAAAATTGGAAATCATGAAGCTAACAGAACTTAAAAGCCATTAATGATCTTACGATAAATGTACCTTATTTGGATCATACACATTATGAAGCTGAAGAATCATTTGGGAACAAGAATCAGTTATATCAACTTTCTGATCAGTTTTCGGTTCTGAAATCGACTTTCGGTGAACACTAGCACAATCTCCCGAAAATCTTGGAAAACCCCACAACTTTCTGCCTATGAAAGGGGAAACAAGTAATTAGAAGGAAGATTAAACATGTTCATTTGTTTGTCATGTGTCGGTTGACCAAACCAACCGACCCGTTTCAACCTGTTTATATATTAGAGTTAATTAATTACACAGATGGTCTTTGTGGTCTGCGGAAAGTAACATGTTTGATTTCGACTTTGTAACTTCCGTTAACTTTAACGTTAAAGTAGGATGAAATGACCAAAATACCCTTTGACTTTTGAATAGTCAATGTGAAAGGGTGAAAAGTCAAAGGGTATCATGATCGGTCACAAAATTGAAAGCATAGAACTAAAACTTGTTACTTTAGAGTTTAAACACTTTAATATTATCAAAACTATTACTTATTACCAACCACGTGGACTATTTATGTAATTAACTCTATTTGATTATTATCTTTTTGTGGTTTATAAAGCAAGTTGACCCGAGAACTAATTTAGCATGTTTAGGGTAATTGGGGTACATGGGTCATGTTTGGATTACTCATTTACTCGATTAGTTAATTGGGTTGGGTTCGGGTTGGATTACCAACCAGAACCTGACACCATGAAGAAGCAATGTAATTACCCGTGTTTTGTGAATTGTTGACCACAAGCAATGTAATGCAATGACCCGGTTGAACCACATGAGTCAACGCCCAAACCAAAGCGGTTTTGGGAATTTCATTGGACGCTTTAACCGCCACAACAACCTTCTCCACCTTCCCCATCTTCCCTTCTCTACTCAATGATCCCTAAAATTCAAATAATAATGCTTTTGAACATATATATATATATATATCACAATTACATCAATTATAATGATTGGTTAAAATGGCAACTTTGAATAGCAAGCTTCTACCACTTTATATGGAAAATTAACAAAACACCAATTTGCATTATTGTGTTGGTGACATTCTACCCCCACCACATGTTTAGATTCTCTATCAACTTACAACCTAACAAATTTCAGTTGTGATGTAACAATAGATTTGTTAAATACCTCCAAATTTGTGAAAAATCTTCTTTTTACCATAAATAAGCTTTTCAAGTCAATGAAAACTCCAATAAAAGATGTTTTTTGCAATGAAAAATCTTCTTTTTACCATATTTTTTTAGTATTTCTTATCTAAAAAACTACCCCATAGTTTCTCAGTTCACTTTTTTTATTTTCAAATATTAGGCATTATGTTTGTTTATTTTCATTTTAGGTTAGTTTTCTAATTTCTACGTACCCCTAAATGATTGGAAAACGATTAAAATGACGGGATTGTGGGGATAGAATATGGCCAATTATATAGCATGAATATTCCAAAACTGCAAAACTTTAAACAAATGAATCCAAAAGTACAATAAACGATTATCTCAAATAGAAACGTATGCTGCTTGAAGCATGTGTCAACCACAAACAAACAATAATCTTATATTGGTTTTTCGAAGCGATCAAAAACATGAAATTCATCTCACAATCAGTTTTTATGGGCCCCAAAACCATAAGTCTTCTAAAAGATTATCGACATTGATTCAGAATCTAAACTCTTCTATTCACACACTATTGTGAAATAATGGCACATGAGCATTTTGCCATTATTGCACAAACCAACAAATGAAATAATTGATTTTGCTATCGAATGAATCGATCAATTGATATGACAAGATAGGTAAACGGTCTTTGTGATTATTTTAATAGCTAGTGATCTTAGAAAACAATTGAAACCGGTCAAAACCGAGTTGATGATTTGATAAACCCGGTTTTAGTTTTATGACTATAAATTATGATTTGAGTTTTAAGATTATTTATTAGAAACTTTTTAAAAACTAAATTTTTTAAAATTTAGTTGGTAATTATACAAATTAAAAGAAAAGACAAATTTAAATAGAGTAAACTGCAGTTTTCGTCTATGAAATTTGGCAAGGGTTAACAGTTTCAGTCCACCACTCCACCCTTAACAGTTCTCGTCTGTATCGTTTTAAGTCTTAACAGTTTCGTCATTAACACCCTAACAGAGAAAACTGTTAGGACTTGTAACATCAAAAACGAAAATTTTTAAGACATGAACGTTTGGAACAAAAATTGTTAAAACTTGAAACATTAAAATCGGTTTCTGTTAATGGTGGACTTAAATTGTTAAGTATTATAAATTCCAGGATAAAAAATGTTGCTTACTCTTTTAAATATATAAGATAAATACTTTATTACATAATAAAAAATTTGAATAATGTTGAAATTTAAATCTATCCTATAATTTTAGATAAAACAAATAAAAGAATTTGGGGTTGTCATGTGTTATTATTTAGAATCATTTGTTAGAGTTAGATTAATAAATAAAACATCTAGCCTTTAATACAAAATGTTTTGTTTAGTAAATAATCAGTTATATTGCATCATCATAGTACATTATGCTAAATCTCACCAACTATTACACACCTTTAGTACCAATCTACGTAACACTTGACAACACTTTTTGGTACATATACATGCTCCAAATCCTTTTGATACTTTAAATGATAAAGATTGCGTCTCAACTAATTTAAAAGAAAAACAAATTTTAAATAACTTTTATCATTTAAAAAAAATATGATTTAGAAAAACAATGTTTTTTTCTTTCAAAATCATAAACCGCTAAAACCAAATTACCAAACCGGTCAAACCCATGGGCAGATAATCATTTTTTTTATTTTTATTTCTTCACATTTGGTAGAAACCAACACATTTAACAATTAAAATAATTAATTTTCCAAATTCCAATGTAGATCAATTGATACGACAACAGAGGTAAACAGATTTATTATTATACCCTTCGATTAAACGATTGAAATGACATTACAATATCATCAACAGTCACCAACGCACCTTCAAAACCTGCAACATACAAGCATCCACCATATATCAAAATTACACTCTAAAGAACACATTTACACTCGAAAATCAAATTTCAGACGCAAAACGAACAATAATATTCAAGAATAAGGCATAATTTGATATCGATTAACAAATATAATACGAATGTATGAGGATAATGTGAGAATCGTTGTAACTATATTTAGACTTTCGAAAGCGTAACGAGTTTCGAGCTCTGTAAATGAAACAAATGGTAGCATAAACTAGCAAATGAAGATATGATTACCGTATGGAATGAAGATTAAAGACGAGTGGATTCAATGATCTGAAGTAATTAGTATCGTTTTCTTCTTCGTAGAAAACACGCACAAACACCAGCTTGTAGGTGTGAGTTATGAGTGTGTGATTTTTGCCGAGGTTCTTTTTTACTGCTCGAGTTTCTTTGGTGGTGTATTAATGGAGTCTATTCGTCTTACGAAAATGCCCCTGGTTTTGAGTTTATCTTCACATTTGACCTTACGGTTTTGGATGAAAATTAATGGGATCGAAGTCGAAAGAACTATTACACTATCCGGTGTGGAGGGCTGTATGAGGGCTGTATGGGGGGCTGTATTGACTGCCACGCAGGAGAGAGAAAGAGTAAAGTGGGTGAGTAAA
>WOUH02073988.1:0-22166 GCA_009936405.2 Stevia rebaudiana
CTCAAGTCTAAGCGTGTGCCTAAAGCTTTTTGCATTGTCTGCCAGAATCGAGACGTAAAACGGCTATCCCTGTCGGAAATAATTGAAACTGGTACTCCGTGTAGAGCCACCACTTCATCGATGTAAAGTCTAGCCAATTTATCCATGTTATAATCTTCCCGAATGGGTAAGAAATGAGCAGATTTGGTAAGCCTGTCGACAATCACCCAAATGGAATCATGACCACTGGAAGTTCGTGGTAGTTTAGTGATAAAGTCCATAGAGATTTGTTCCCACTTCCATTGCGGAATCTCAGGTTGTTGTAATAGTCCTGAGGGTCGTTGATGTTCAGCTTTGACCTTAGAACAAGTCAAGCATTTGCTGACGTAAGAGGCAATATCCTTCTTCATGCCCGGCCACCAATAGAATTCCCGGAGGTCTTTGTACATTTTGTCGGCACCGGGATGAATGGAATATTTAGATTTATGTGCCTCGTCAAAGATCAGTTGTCTCACTTCTCCATAAAAAAGATTTAAACAATGTAGTGTAGTCAAACAGCCAGTCTGGACCAACTCTAGCATCTATACGTTTTCTTCAAGCCAACGAACATCATAAGACTCTATGATTTTTTTAGTGATTCTATTATAAACGCGATACGTTGTTTTACCAACGTATCCAACAAAGTAACAGTCATCTGCTCGAGCATTGAACTTCGGGATTGCGTCGAGGTGCAATAGTGTACAAGGACATCCAAAGATTTTAAAATGCTCAACAGATGGTTTATGTTTATAGAGAATCTCATAGGGAGTTTTCATGTGTCGCTTGTTTATTAGGGCTTGATTTTGAACGTAACAGGCAATGTTAACAGCCTCAGCCCAGAAAAATGTTGGTAAGTTTGAGTCAATCAGCATTATCCATGCAGCTTCAATCAGTGTCCGATTGCGTCTTTCAGCAATTTCATTTTGTTATGGAGTTCGAGCTGCACTATACTATCTTGCAATTCCCTTGTCTGAGAAGAAGATGTTGAGTTTTGCATTCTTGAATTCTGTTCCATTGTAACATCGAATTCCCTTAACTTTCTCATTTGTCTGATTCTCCATGAGGGTGACGAATTGCTTTATCAGTTTTGCAGCTTCACCTTTGTTTGACAGAAAGAAGACCCAAGTAGAATGTGAGTAATCATCAGTGATAACCAAACAATAAGGTGCCGGTGAATGCTCAACAAATTAACGGGACCGAACAAATCCATGCGTAAGAGCTGGAAAGCAGTGTTAATCAAATTATGGACTTTGGACTTGTGAGATTTTTGATGATGTTTTCCTATAGAACAAGCTACACATTTTTCAATCGTCATGAAATCTTTAATGGGTAGATTTTGCACAATGTTTCCTTTTGCTAGTCGGTTCAGATTCTTAAGATTTGCATGACCCAGACGACGATGCCACATCATTGCGTGTTGTTCAGACACCTTTGACATCAAACACACAGCTGCATCAGATGATTGATGAGTCATATCCAAGAAACACGCGTCTTGTCTTCTTTTAGCTCTAAGTAGAATCCACTCGTTAGAGATGATTATGCCTGGCTTCAATATTAGACACTCTTTATCTGTGAAATGAGTAGAGTATCCTTTGTCACATATCTAAGAAACACTGAGTAAACTGTGCTTTAATTCAGGTACATAATTCACGTTTTCTAGTGTTAATGCATCATTGCTAACAACTGCTCGATCAGTAATCTTTCCTCTACTCCCTCCAGCAAATACAACGTCTCCCCCATCATAATGCTCCAAGTTTTGTAGTTGGGAGACGTCCCTTGTCATGTGCCTGGAACAGACACTATCCACATACCAAATTTTGAGGATATTCCTTCATAGCCATTCTTGCACATACAAGGGATTAGTTAGATTTTGAAACCCAGACTTTGTTGCTTCTAGGTTTTCTAACATTGACGTCTTTGTTTTTTAATTTCAAGACATATTTGTGAGATGATCGAGATGAAGTGTTTGTCTTATTTTTAAAATTTTGTTTCAAGTCCTAAAACTTATATGGGAACAGGCATACTGTGTTAGTTTGTGTTCGTTTGTTCATGAAAGGACGTTTAGTAGTGAATTTTGTTTTTCTCATCACCATCAGAGGGCTTGGGTTCGGAACGAAAGGTCTTTATTGACTTTGACTTTTGTTCGTTCCAAAACGAAGCTTTCTGATTTCGTTGCTTAAACGGAACATGAGCATGATTCTTGCAGTTTCTTGCAATGTGGCTAGGAATGCCACATTGAAATCACGTTTGTCGTTTTACAGGTAGATTACATCTTTCACTGTGGTACACCTGTCGTTTCAAAACGTTGCTGATTTTGGGTGGCACATACTTTGCTATTTTAGGTTTTTTAACCTCTTTTAAAACATCACTTAAACCTGATATAACCTTAGAGTTAATCACAATACTAGGATTAGAAACAGATAATGAAACATTTAAGTTAATGATAATTTCCCAATCAGACAAGTTTGAATCCCAACAATTTATGTCAACTTTTTTCATGCATGCATTAGTTTTTAAACTAGAAGGAATAAAGGGTACTGAGTTTTTAAAGACAGAATAATCCAAAGGTTTTGAAACATGACAATTAAAAGAAGATTGTTTTTTATGTAAATCATTAAAAACTAAATTATCAGCTAGCTCATCATCCTCTTCATCCCAATCTTCCACAATTACTCTATCTGCACATGAATCAGATTGGTTAGAAGGTGTTAGATGGACTTTGGATTCAGTTGTTTTAACTGAAATTGAAGTCGTGACTTTTTAGTCCCTTGATTACCATACTTCATTGTAGCCGAGTTCTTTAGTTCTTGTTCAGTCATGGGTGTACACACAAAATTATTGCTCAAAGGTGGAGGATTATTTACAAAAATGTTACCATTAGCACCAACAACGGTTAATGGAGTTTCCTGTTCGTGACATGTCTAGCAGTATGTTTGTATTATGAACCCTATAGTTAGTTACTTTATCAACACAAGATTAAGTACATAAGAAAGAACTTACATCAGCATCAGCAGGGAGATGTGCCATGAGGGCGTGTTCCACGTGATCAGTTCCAGCAACGAGCTCAGCCATCAGGGCAACAGTTGACTCCTCAGTTATGTTGAGAGCCTTTATTTGATCATCCCACCCGATTTGCAATTCCTGTGACACCACCAACGCTTTACCCCCGCTTCCAGATGCATCAGTGCCTCCGACCTGTTCCACTAGCAGGAACCATAGCTCTTTTAGGATTATCAACGGTTCTCTTTGGATTAGGACACTCATGAGAAAATGACCTGGCTCTTGACAGTTGAAGCACCGAAGCTTTTCCTTAGTAAACTTCACTTTGTTAATATCAGATTGTCCCCAAGGATTTCTTCCAGTTGTTCTAGCAAAATTCTTTGCTCTAAAAACTGCATTGGCTATGTGCCAAGTGATGTCCATCTCCTCCATATCTTCATGATGAATTTGCTAAAACTCATATTCAATGACAGCAAATAGTGGCAAAAAATACCAGAACCCAAAGCAGATGAACATTTAAGTAAACCAGCAACCAAAGCGATGTTCTCTAGAACTTCTTTGATGAGTGATGCAGGTTGCACAGTGATTGGTGAAGATGAATTTTCAGATTGGTTACATGCAGATTTAGCAGTGGGAGATTGAGAGCTAACTGATGTAGACAATACAGTAATACCAGAAGATGAGGTAGGCAAGCTAACTTTG
Organism: Stevia rebaudiana; assembly: GCA_009936405.2. Taxonomy (NCBI): domain Eukaryota; kingdom Viridiplantae; phylum Streptophyta; class Magnoliopsida; order Asterales; family Asteraceae; genus Stevia; species Stevia rebaudiana. The sequence goes on from WOUH02073988.1 coordinate 3,721, forward strand.
TGCACAGGATACGCATATGAAGGTTGAGATATATAAGCACTGTTCACACTGCTTACCCCGCAGCATTATAGTTGTTCGTATGATTCATTGCTCTTTGCTGATCAATCATCTCAAAGGATTTGATCACTGACACCATCTCATTCATAGTCAGATTGTCCAAATTTTTGGTTGACTTTATAACTCCCACATTCATGTCTCAATTTCTGGGTAAGGAATTCAACAACTTTTTGTTAATCATACTAGCTTGATTTTCAATCTTTGCAGTTCTCATCTCAGTTATCAACATCACATACCATTGAATTTGATCATCAAGACTTTCAACAACAACATAGTTAAATGCATTGAACTTGTTGTTCAACATTTCTTTTCGAGACTCTTTCATCTCAGAATTACCCTTCTACATATTTATCAAAGCATTCCAAAGCTCCCTTGCGTCAATAATTTCTCAAAAACATTGAGATATTTCAGGGGTAAGACCTTGTAGGTAATTTTTCAAGTTCCTCTAAGAATCACACGCCACAGATTTGGTTCTTTTGTTCAATTGTGCTTCTCAAATCTAAACTTCCACTCTGGAAAACCAGCAGAAGATAATCTAGGAATACTCGTAGTGGTTCCCATGATCGCGTCCAATTAATTTTGTCTGCTAGCTAGAGCAGCAGCAAGAACACTTGAGGAATCCATTGAGTTACGGTAAACTTGCGCAAAACGTGTTAGTAGTCCTTTAAGTGTTCAAAATTTTATTTTATTTTTGAGTCTGAGCAATTTCTCAAATCTGGTAATCTTTTCTCGAGTTAATCTAATTGTTCTCGAGCGATATCAAATGTTCTCGAGAATAATTTCGACGAGAAGACAAGATCCAACACTTCAAATCACCAAGTGATTTGCAGTCCTTGCCATACTATGATTGTAAAACGTTAGCAAGACTTTCAGCAATTGGATCCAATGGAGACAAGTATTTCGCTTGGTTTGTGCGACAACTCATATACGAGTTTCGAACCAAGTGGAAAAAATTCAAGCCACAGTTTCCCAAAATCTCTCACAAGATCGATCCTATCACTGGTAAGAAGCAGAATGTGAAGAAGTACGAGCCGTAAAATACATTGAAGACGAGTCCACTAAAGAAAATGCCTCAGTTGTTCAATCTCATATTCAGGTGGTGGTACTTTGATAAACGTACGTAGTGAAGTAGTCATCGTGCTTGAAAAATCAAAGTCAAACTGGGAAACAATTTGGGTATTCGACCCAATGTGGCTGGTCAACTGTCATTACCTGGACATTCGTCATCTTTTTGGTCAAAAGATGTACTACAAAAAGGAATGGGAAGCAGAACCACTTAAATTCCAAAAGGTTGTGCATGTTTGTTTTGCCAACGACATCAATTCAGGTAGTGATTGGATGAAGAAGCAGATTAAGAAATGTTTAAACAGATAAAGCTTCTTCGGGTTGACTACAACGTTTTTGAAGCCTCACGATTACAACTAAGTCCAAGGGGGAGTCTGTAGAGTCAAATATGTTGGGTCGTATAATTGAGTTTTGGTGTTTCGCGGTCAACTATAGGGTTTCTCGAGTTAGTTTGTATTCGGTTATGGTTCTGGAGCTGTTTAGGTGTTCTCAAAGTGTAATGTTCTCGGTTTTGTTTCGTATAATGAGCAATGGGCCGAAAAGCCTTCTCATGTAATGGGTAGTATATAAACCCAAAGTTAGTCATTTGTGTAGTTTGACTTTCAGGAATTAGGGTTTTTGTTCTCAAGGGTGTTCGAGTTTATTGTGTTTATCGTGTACCAGTCGGTTCTTAGAAACCGAGTGCACTTTGAATATACGAAGATATTTTGTCATCTGATTCGTGTTATTATTATTGTTATTGTTCTTGCACACACGTGATACCATTTCGTAATCTCACGTGTGGTTTATAGATCGATATCGGTTTTAGATCCTGATAAGGGACTAACAACTGGTATCAGAGCCTTATTACCAGTGTTTGGCTCAATCAAGATATCGATTCTGCAAGAAAAAGGAGTTTTTAAAGCTGTCGGACGTTTTAGGATCTTGTTGTTCTTCATGGTTTGTGATTATTTGCGAAGAAAAGTAGGCTTTTGATCTTATTTGAGAAGAATAAAGTTGAAGATTGTGTTAAGGAGATTGAGATAAAAGTTTAAAAGATTTGTTAAAGAAATCAAGTTAAAATTTTGGAAGATTTGACCAAATCCTCCAAACTTTCGAATTTTTGTTAGTGTTCTCGAATTTTGGAATTTTTTGTTCTCAAGTTGAGTTCTCAAGTTTTGTTCTCGAATTGATTCTTGACAATGCGTTCCCAAGTCGACTTCATTCTCGGATCTCGGTGTTCAGATTATTTCAATTGTGTTCTCGAAACTATTATTGAGAACATTTGGTGACACTCGAGAACGTCTGCTGTAGCTCGAGAACTACCAGATTTACTCCTCAAAGGACTACCCGATTCGAGAACGAATTCAGACTCATAAATGGATTCTTCAAGTATTCTTGCTGCTGCCCTAGCTAGTAGGAAAAGTGAATTTGGTAACAATCATGTGGAACATGCTTTCATGGTACGCCTTCCTGCTAATGCTGATGCAGGTTCTTTCTGATGTACTCAAGTTTGTGTTGATAAAGTAACTAATTATAGGGTTCACAGTACAAATTTACTGCTTGACATATCACGTTTAGAACAAGAGAACTTCAAACCTAAGAAAGAAAATAAATGCCTAACTGAAAAGACTGAAGCTCAAAAGATTGACAAAACCATTTTAAGTAGAGATTTCAACAATGCTAAAAGTGTCTTACAATCTTCTAAAGCTATTCTTGACAACGCAAAGTCTGAAACAAAAAAAATAGAAAAACAAATTTATAAATGCTGAACTAAGCTTTAAGAAATTTGATGTATCATCTACGGTTTTAGAAAACATGCTTCAGAACCAAATTAAATGGCAAGAAACCATGGGAATGGGTTATGTAAATCACATCAATGATGGTGAAATTAAGCAAACCGTTTGGGTAAATGCTAAGGGTGGGGAACAAAGTAATGTTTGTGAACAAGAGATACATTTGACAGTAATTGGAGCTAGAGGTAATATCTTTGTGAATAACCCTCCATCTTTGAACATCAATCTAGTTTACACACCTATGACTGAACAAGAACTGAAAAATTCTGCAACCATGAGGTATCGTAAACCAGAAACTGAAAAGGTAACGACTTCAAGTTTAGTTAAAACAACTGAATTTGAAGTCCACCAAACATCTTCTAATCATTCTGTTTCATGTGCAGATAAAGTAATTGTGGAGGATTGGGATGAAGAAGATGATGAGTCAGCTGATAATTTAGTTTTTAATGATTAATCTAAAAAAACATTTTCTACTAATCGTCATGTTTCATAACCTTTGGATTTTTTTGTTTGACAAAAATCAGTACCTTTTGTTCCTTCTAGTTTGAGAAATGATGCATGCTTGAAGAACGCTGAGATTAATTGCTGGGATTCTAATATGTCTGATTGGGAAATTATCACTAACTTGAATGCTTCATTATTTGCTCCTAGTCCTAGTATTATGATTAATTCTAAGAAATAATCAGGTTCAAGTGATGTTTTAAATGAGGTTGAAAAACCTAAAACAGCGAAGTATGTTCCACCTAAACCCAAAGTTAGAACATCACTGCCACCAAGAGCCACTGAAACCAACTCATGCAAGCAGCAAGCAAAAAGGGCTAAAAATTGCAGAGTTTTGAAACAACAGGCGCATCACAGAGCGAAACATTGTTTGCCAGTAAAACGAAAAACGTGCTTTCACTGTGGTATTCCTGGACACATCGCCAGAAACTGCAAGAACTTTGCTTATGTTCCATTTAAGCAACAAAAACAGAGGGTTTCAACTTGGAACAAACAACATTTAAAATCAAGAGAGATACCTCATTCCAAACCGAAACCTTCTGATGGTGATTGGAGAAAACCAAATTCCACGCCTAAATACTCTTGCACAAACAAAAGACGAAACTTTTAACATAAATTCGTTAAGCAACAAGTTTTGGAACTTAAAGTCGAATTTTAAAACGAAAACAAACAGTGCAACATCATCTACTAAATCATCTTCTAAATCTGATAATTCTGTCTTAGGACCTGATAATAAAGATGTACCTATTGGAAAACCCAAAAACATCAAAATCTGGGTTCCAAAATCTAATTGATTCCATTGTATGTGCAGGAATGGCTATGGACGAATTTCCTCAAACTTTGGTATGTGGATAGTGGCTGTTCCAGACACATGACAGGGGATGTCTCCCAGATACAACATTTGGAGCATCATGATGGGGCAGACATGTGTTTGTAGGAAGAAGTAGAGGATATCTTATGTAGCAGTGCTTGATGTTCCCAGATCTTTTAATGCGACATCAATTGCTGGACTACGGTTTGAATTCCGATAAAACTCCAATTTATTGTGATAATGATGCTGCAATTCACATTTGCAAGAAACTGGTACAACACTCGAAAACCAAGCACATTGACATGAAAGTTCATTTCATCGAAGATTGCTATGATCGTAACCTTATAAGCATGGAACATATTGCCACACATTTAAATGTAGCTGATCTATTCACAAAACCCGTTAGCACCTCGACTTTCAATGTGCTTGTAGAGGTACTTAAAATGATAACTGTTGAGGATTAACCCGACAAACCCAGTAGAGTCTTAAATTTTAAAATTTTTAAATTTCTTTTAATAAGTATTTTCATACCATGAATTAGGGGGGGAATAATCAAAGAAATTAAGGCTTTAACAACAGGGAAATGATATAAACTTTCATGATTAAAATGTCAGTTCAAAAGGCATAAAGTGCTATTTATGAATAAACACACTTGAATATGATATGCTGGTAGGCTCACTTATCTGAATTAACTGATTCATATTGTGCTTAACTTAAATGAAACGCATGTCATTATATGAAAATATCACTACTTAGAAGAGTGTAGTATCCATTTGACTGTCTTAGAAATCCGAGTACGCGTTTATTATGCACGAGACTCTAAAAGTATGTCGAACATCGAGTGCTTTCTTAGAAATTACTTTACATCTGTATAAATATCATGCAATGCTCATGAATGTCATCTCTTTGTTCTGCTTACGCGGAGCCCTGAGAAATCTGACAAACGTGAGTCGTTACGAAAATCTGGATCTAACACATAAAAGATGCCAATGAGCACAATAATACAAAAGTATGCTAATAAGAGACCCTCTAGAGTCCAGAATCTCAAATGTATATTAAGCCTTGTAAATTAATAAACCTATGATCCATTCTTTCTCTATCTCCCCTAACTCTGAGACAGAGAATCAGACTTAGATGCATATAAATGTACTATAGGAAGTCTTTGACTTGATAGAATGCACCATAGGAATCTAGGACTTAGTGTAAATCACTAATGACAGGCTTAACGTACCAAAACAAGATAAAATTGCATAAATGGACCAAGTGAAAAGGTTTTAAGATTGGGTTTAAACGGATATAATACTGGCAATCAGTCAATTTGTTTTATATGAACAAGCATTGAAAAGAGTTTTAACTAATTTGAGAACGATTTGATCCCAAACTGATAAGTCGTTTACACAGAAATCGTTAGTAATGAGGGTAGTGCGGGTTGTCGGGTTTTAACTGGATAAAGTATAAATGAAAGGTTTTCTCTGAGTTGTTGCATCGGTGTTCAAGTTTTTGGCATGTGATTGATTGTTCTTTGTGTGTGTGTGCTATAATCATCTTGCTTATCTTATCGTCATTATGACTGATCATATTGCTAAGGTAGTTTCAGGTTTTCAGTTGATTTGTCTAAGCTGTCTAGAAAACCATTTTTCAATCCAAAGAACAACAAAAATGGACAGATGTGGTTTGACTCTCTACAGAAACATGCTAAGCTAAAGTTAAATGGCCGGTGATGAAGAAAGTGAAGAAGGTGTCATTTCTGCCTAATATGCCTGATATGCTGGTATATTTATAGTCGGTTCAAGGAATGAGAATGTAAATTAACTCAGACTTTGGGGTTATCGGTGTATGAGAGTATTCGAGATTGAAAATGTGGTTGTTGAGGAGCCGATTACTCAGTCAACTGTGGTAGAAAAAGAGCACGAAATTCAAATTCTTGATTCACCAAGTCAGAAAAAGGGTGGAGGCGATGAAGATTTTGAGTTTGATATTGATAAAGAAATCATGGAATAGGAGGCTGAGCAACAGAACTTGTTAACTACTAATTATCTTGCTGTGTTATTATAGTCTGTTCAATGAACTGTGGGAAATCCTCCTCTTGTAACTTCAGTTGCTGAACAGGAAACACCTGTAGTTGTGGAAGTCGATTTGAGGCCGAGAAAGAGAAGAAGAAGGGATCCGAGACCGGGCATTGTCATTCATGAATCAGACACCATGTCTGAACCAGTTGTTGCTGAGGAACAGATTATCACTGAACAAGTTAGTACAGAATCGATAGAATCAATCACTCAATCTAAAAGTTTTTTCGGTGGATCCTCATCTGGTCACCAACAAGATCAGGATCACTTTGAGGATGCAATGGAGTTTATGTTAACGGTCAGAGCTGTAGTGAAATGCGGTCCATGGGCCAGAGGAATGGAGAATCTGTCTACCTTGATGTTTAATCCTACCATTTCTAGCAGTGACAAGGTAACAGACCCTGAAGATGAACAAGATGAAGAAGCACCAGAAACACAAAACTAGGGGGAGATTGTTGTGTCGTATAATTGAGTTTTGACGTTTCACGGTCAACTATGGGGTTTCTCGAGTTGGTTTTTATTCAGTTATGGTTCTCGAGTTGTTTAGGTGTTTTCAAAGTGTAATATTCTCGGTTTGTTTCGTCTAATGGGCAATGGGCCGAAAAGCCTTCTCATGTAATGGGTAGTATATAAACCTTGTAGGTCTCCAACGTTCTATCAATTGAACTCGCAAGCAATAATTGAGCAAGAACAATAACGAAATCGTAAACTAACTTTATATATATATTCGAATCTTGAATAGGGTTACATATCTACAAAATCTCATCTCCTATTTATACTATTCTAAAGTGATGATTCATAAACGTCATAACCGTTTTCTTAACCGTCGCTTCAATCTTGGTCGTCCCCTCCGGTTTAATCCTAAGGTTTTGGCGAGTATGAGACCGTCGCCCCCTTTCACGTACCGGTGCTTCGTTTCCTTTAATGAACATTACCTTCTTTGTTCATAAGTGGTCTTTCCACTTTCTAAATATTACACATTTCTAACCCATAACTTTCTAGAACTTGGTTAAACAATTACTCTAACAATCACCCCCCTAATTGTTAATCCAAGTTTGAGTCTTCACGTCATCATCTTCATAGTCTCCGTTACTTCATCACAATCTTGTTGTAGGAGATTCTTGACTTCTTTGATCATGTCACATGATTATTCTTCACAATATTGTTTCACACCATTTAATTTGAATCACTCATATCTTCATTCTTCACGACTCTTACTTTCACAGTCTTTCTTTGCTTTGATTGCTTCACACAACTTTCACTTTCATCGTCTTTATTCGTTCTTCACGGTCTTTCTCGACCTTGATTGCTTCACACGTCTTTGTAGATTTGTTCACTCTACTTTGCTTCACACAATTTGTTTCACATGTACTTTCTTTACACATTTGACTTCGCACCTCTTGATTGTTTCACACAAGTACCTATCATAGTTGGCTTTCACAATTTTAAGTTATTTCACATAACTGGCTTTCACGGCTTTGATTGTTTCACACAACCACCTTTTGCAGTTCGTCATTTGTTTCACATATACAACCTTCAAAGTGTCTTCTCTTTGATCGTGTCACACTGATCGTATCATACAATCAATTTCCTTTCTTATCTTCAATGCATAGACACATCAAAAGTGTAGGCTCATCTTCTTCTATTTCCACCATTAATGACTCTGCATTCTTAATTTTCTTTTCTTGGCATTAATAAGCATAATCGCCAAGTTTCTGACAACGGTAGCACGTAATTTTAGATTTTTCTTTTGTCTCTGACCTGGCATGCTCGTCATTGTTTCTCTGTGGTTTATTATCGGTTCTCCTTGTCTCATAAGAGGATGTCTTCCTCTAATTTGATAACTTCTGTTGCCTCGGCCTCGTCCATGATTACCAAAGCGTTGTCCACGTCCATCTTTGTTGTCATGTCTTGCATACGGGAGTTCTTGTGGCTTGTTAATTAGGCTTCCTTTTTTCAGTTTTATTCTTTCTTCAAATGTTTTCAACCTTCCAATAGCCTCGTCAAGAGTCATCGTGTCTAGACCAGAGTATTGTTCTATGGAGGCCACAATCTGAAAAAACTTGCCCGGCATAGCATTTAGAAGTTTTCGTACTAAACTTGGTTGATCAAGCATCAATCCTAAACCATTTGCTTTAGTAACAATACCGTTTATCTTAGCAGTAAATGAATCAATGGATTAATCTTCTTTCATTTGCAACAACTCAAATTTGTTCTGAGTGTTTGCAATCTTGCTTTCTGAACTTGATCCACACCGATATGTCTTGTCTTAAGTGCTTCCCACACATCTTTCGCAGTCTTGCAACTTGCAACTTGTAATACTGAGTCTTCTGATAGTGCTTGAAATAAATATGCAATCGCTGCTTTATCCTTCTTCACATCTGGTTGTGTAGTAGCACTTGGTTCTATTATTTCTCACAACCTATTTGCCTCTAATATGGTCTTAATACGAATAGACCATATCGTATAATTTGCAGATTTTAAAACGGGGCATGTGTAATTAGACAAAGAACTTATTTCTTTGTGAATTACAATCTCTTTAGTTTGTGTGTCTTTTGGTTTCTCTGCCATTGTATAATCTTAACACTAGATTTGCTAATCTTTTCGTTCAGTCCTTTTGGCTTTTGACCCCGTCTCTTCTAACTGCCTCCCTTTTGAGCTTGGTTCCTTACGTTACCGTCTCATGTTCTTGAACCACTTTGGTTTCTTTGAGAATTACTTTGATACCTTTGCAATTCTTGATAGAAATTTTGTCCGTTTGTAAAAAAAAAAATACACAAACTTGTGCAATCAAAAGTCAAACAATTTGTACTATTACCCTTTAAATCCACTATTTGTATTTCTTCAATTCAAAAGTTCTTAAAATCAAATAAATTTGGTCAAGTGTTTTTAAAACCCAATCATTGCTCGTGTGGAATAATTTGTAAAAAAAAAAAAGAATCTTGCTTTTGATCGTTAAATAATTTGAACCCACTAATTTGATATTTTAATCCTGATAATTTTCATTGAAAAGAAAAAAAACCTGTTCGTATATTTTTTTATATCATCCAAAATGATCAACAAACAATTTTTGATAGATTCTCTGTGTTCTTTGAACAATATTTGTCCTCTAATCTGCTTCAAATTCTTGTTTGAATACCACTCTTGTTCGTGTACTGAACCCAATTCTTCCTCTATGTTTCTCAAATTTGTCCTTGGTTACCAATGTAACTAAACTAATCACCAAACTTCAAATCTATGATAATCAAACCTGTGTTCTTTTGCTCTTTTTGAGTTGGTCTTTTTCGTTGACTCCACTTTCAAACAATCACTGTTCGTCCCTGATGGAGTCTCTGGTCGGTATTCCGGCCAAGTCGGTTTTCCGGCGAGTGTTGATCTTTCCCAAATCAAGGCTCTGATGTCACTGTAGGTCTCCAACATTCAATCAATTGAAATCGCAAGCAATAATTGAACAAGAACAATAACGAAATCGTAAACTAACTTTATATATATATTCGAATCTTGAATTGGGTTACATATAAACGAAATCTCATCTCCTGTTTATACTATTCTAAAGTGACGATTCATAATCGTCATAACCGTCTTCTTAACCGTCGCTTCAATCTTGGTCGCCCCCTCCGGTTTAATCCTAGGGTTCCGGCGAGTTTGAGACCGTCGTCCCCTTTCACGAACCGGTGCTTTGTTTCCTTTAATGAAAGTTGCCTTCTTTGTTCATAAGTGGTCTTTCCACTTTCTAAATATTACACAATCTATCTAAAAGTGTACCTATAACCTAATTACATTTCTAACCCATAACTTTCTAGAACTTGGTTAAACAATTAGTCTAACAAACCCAAAGTTAGTCATTTGTGTAGTTAGACTTTCAGGAATTAGGGTTTTTGCTCTCAAGGGCGTTCGAGTTTATTGTGTTTATCGTGTACCAGTCGGTTCTTAGAAACTGAGTACACTTTGAATATACGAAGATAGTTTGTCATCTGATTCGTGTTATTGTTATTGTTCTTGCACACACGTGATACCATTCCGCAATCTCATGCGTGGTTAAAGATCGATATCAGTTTTAGATCCTGATAAGGGACTAACAAAATATGTTCCTAGACTGTAATTGTTTTGTATATGAAATGTAATGTTTTATTATTCACATTTGTAAATGCAAGTCAAAAAGTACATCATGCGAAAAAGTGAACTGTTTCCTATGGTTTATACGTAACAGACTTCTATTTCGCATGATCCATACGAAACAAACTCATGTTTCGCATAGGTCAACTGGTTCGCATAGTGAGGCTATAAATAGGTAACTTGTTGTTACAGAATGAAGAGAGAATAGTGCATAAGTTTCGAAGCTCTGCCAATTTGTATTCTCTCCAATAAACTGTTGATTTATGAAGTATTGAGCTTAAACGTTATATTTGTTCTTCTATTTTTCATCTGAAACTCTTTGAAATGATCTTGCTTATTCCCGCCAACTAGGATTAGTGTTGGTATTGTCTAGATTGTCATTAAGATCTTTCTTCGTTCAAACTTGTTGAAATCTATGGTCATACACATTCAAAATAGGGAACGCTCTGTTTAAGTTCTCAAAGCACGTAAGACATCTGGGGAACGCTCTGCTTAAATTTTCAAAGCACGTAAGACGTCCTGTGTGGGGTCGCTCTACTTAAGTTGTCAAAACACGTAAGTCATCCTGTGTGGGGCATACTCTCCTTATGTTGTTAAAACGCATAAGTCGTCATGTCGGGGAATGCTCTGTTTAAGAAGTATTAAGTATGTAAGAGGTCTTGAGTGGGGAACGCTCTAGTTGATAATATTGGTTGTCAATATATATATATATATATATATATATATATATATATGACTTGGAATAGGAACTAACATTCTTCTAGTGTATTAACCCATTAATCTATTTTTATTGGTTGGTTCATTGGTGTGATGCAAGATGTGTGGTCAAAATTTAACCATATTAAAATAAATGGTTGATGTGTATGATCATGGATGTAATCAACAAGTAAAAAATTATAATAAAACGATCATTAGACACACAAACGGCAGTGAACCGGTCGGATTATGATGTGAATGTTAAGACTGAGTATCGTTCCAAGGATTCACAGACACAACGAAGGCAAACTCAAGATCTAGAAAGGATCATGTAACTTAGGTGGTTTCTTTGGTTAAAATGGTCAAAGCAAAAGTCAAGAGAAAGTCAACCAAAAGTAAAACTAGCAATTAACACGGAAATACCAATCAATCAAACAAAAGGTAGTCAGCTAGGCTACAATCATGCAGTTACTATGCATCAAACATGTCAATGGACTCATCTATTGGGATTTGGTTGCATAAGATAGTTAGCTAATGGTGATTCGGTCAAATTAGTGAAGCTATCCTCTCGGCCTACTCAACATAACTCAAGACACCTATTAAACTAACTTATTAGCACCCAAAATCATGGTAAAGGTTTCCTCATGGCCTAACCTAACCTGTAACGCGTATCCTAACACTCGATTTCCCTCTCGGTCTAAACCGCATATCAAAATCAAAACTAGTAACCTACTCACACATTAAATTGCTAACCAATTAGCCTAATTAACTAGGTTATCCTCTCGGTCTACCCAATTAACCCAAACCAACAGCTAGACTACCTAAACTTGTACCCTCTCGGTCTCAAAGCTGCAAAGACAATATTAATCGGACAATTAGACACCCAATCAACTCTATTAAGACAAACTAAGAATATGGACGAATTTGGTACCAATTATTATCACCTATTACTAATATGTGAGCAACTATTAGCTCTGCTTTAACTGTTACTAACCAATTTTCGAGAATCATTGTCCAAATCTTTGTTAAACGCAATCAAAACATACAATCATGCAACCCTAGGCAACTACTACGAATTTAGCCAAGCATAATTGTTAGAACAGAAGCATATATCATATTAAACATCATTGTATCTGAACAAATAGAAAGAAAGATGAAAAGCAAAGAGTCAATGCTTAATCTAGAAAGTCAAATGCATAAACCAAAGAGTTCGCTCTCCTAGAGCTTCCAAGCTTCAAACTTGATTGATACAGCAGCTAAAATATCCAAAATCAACCAACTTTTATGAAGAACTCGAACTCTTAAACCGCTGGGATCGTTTTCAATTAATATGAATTCGATTAGGGTTTCACTCGGTCAAAGAAATCAGCGCGAACCGCGCCGCGACATATGTGGCTCTCGCGCGTACCTCCTTGGACAAAATAGTTGAGTGGTCGCGGAGTAGATTCTGGGGCGAGGCGTATCGCACGGGGGTTGCTTCTCTGGCGCGCGTACCGGGGCCGATTGGAAATCAAGCTTTTTAACTTCTATTTCGTTCTTTCGTCTCGTTTATCCTTGGGTGCTCGTTCCTTATTCATTTAAGCTCCAAAACATCATCATAAAGATAAACACCTGAGATATACGAAGAGATTGAATATATGGACGATAAGAACAAAAACTATACAAACTAAAAAATTAACTATACAAAAGACTCTATTAACGACGAGAAATCTAATGTGTTTTACAACACATCAAACATCCCCACACTTGACATTTTTTCGTCCCTGAAAAATCCATATACAATGAAATCATAACAAACTAGTGGTTTCATAAAAACATTTAATTTCTTAAAACGTCTAATTACATTAACCGTGATTGCAAATATGTTTGTCCATTTTAAACCTAACCACCGACAACTAAACATTCAAATTCATGATAACTTAGTTCAAGTTCAAGTCACTAAGTATAGGATTCACACAACTAAGCTAAATCATCTACTCCTACATAGATTTTTCAAGATTACCACCGCATGCTGAAAACCAAAATTATTTACAATTAATTCTAATTTTTAAGAAGGAAGCGGATGAAGGTATGAGCATTTTGCATTTAATTGATTTTTAAATTTAAGCATGTTTAATATTGTTATTCCTATGAAAGGATCTAAAACTGATATCGATTACTTAACACTGATAGAACTTGCGGAATAGTAATATCAATGCACAAGAAGAACAGAAACAATCACAATAACGATGAACACAAACAAATAACTTGTATTAAATGATTGCTAAGTGCACTCAGTTTCAAGAACCGACTAGTACACGAAGAAAACACGAATAATCATAACAAGTGATTAACCTAATAATAGACTAGGAGACGAGTTTATATACTACTCGTTTACAAACACGGCCTTTGGCCCAAAACAAACCTAATAAGTCAATCTAACTAACTCGAGAACTCATTTAGTTACTCTAGAATCTACTTATTCACTCCGAGAAACATCAAAACTTTTATTCATGTCCTAACAATCTCCCCCTAGTTTTGTGTTTCCGGTGTTCTCTCTTATCAATCTTCAAAACACCGAGGATCCTCCTAGAGATGAAGAGGGGACTCCTCGTGGTTGTTAGGAGCTAAGATTGATTCACCAATGTGGGTGATAAGATCTTGAAAGATCTTGATCATAATATGAAAATAGACAAACTCGTTGACTAGCAAGAGTAGTCATGACAGCTTCACCCCAGCCATCGCCAGCTGCCCTATCGCCTGGGTCAGCATTTGTCTGGATTAATAGACAACACGAGATCATGAACCTTAGGTCGAGTTCCATACTAATTGAGATTATGACATCCATGTTACACACTTTCGTAGTAATTGTAACCCGTTGTCTTGATACACTTCATGCCAAAACTTCTTCCAATCACTCCAACACCAATGCTTCATTTTACCTGCATAGAAACCAAAGACAGATCAGTATAATTTTCAATATTTATTGAACACCCGAGAACGTTCTCGAAAACCACTGATGTTCTTGAACTTTATCTTCGTTCTCGAAAATATAAGCCAATCTCGAGTTATCACTCGAACTCGGGTTTCTGACCAATCACGAGTTGTACATCGAGAACCCTTCATCTTCTTCCCAAAACTCGAGAACTACTCAAATCACAGTTTTGAAGCTGACTTTCACACACAACAATTTCATCAATCCTTGTTTAAACTCCATAACAAAAACACATTTCTAATCATTGTTTTTCATTTCCAACACATTATCCTTCATTTTAAAGCACCCACAAACTCAAACATGAAGATTCCTTTTAAGATTAAAACAAAACAAAAAGAATACAACGAAGAATCTGCACATACCTGTTGATAATGATAACACACAACCGATTGATTTTATCACAACACTCGAAAATTTTGTTCTTTTCCGGTTTTTCAAAGACAAGACACGTATTTATAGTGAATTTCTTGATATGTGTGAGATATTGCAATGATGAGAAAATATTTTCTCATTAATCATCATCAATGTCGCAGATTTTCTTAACCGCCTTATCCAACCACTCATTTCAATAACATTTTAAAATTCAAGCATTTTAGGGATCATATCATTCTCGTGTCAGTCAAAACTCATTTCAGTACTAGTTCTAATGAAAACACCAAGACTCATTGCCAATACTTAATCCTTTTAAACTCAATCTTAAAACCTTTTACATAATTGTTCAGTGAATAGTTCGTATTAGCTCATTAGATATATTTCAGTTGTAACTCACAACCCAAAGTTAATGAATACACCCACTAGACCTAATAGACTAAGTTCATAATTACCAAGTTAGGAATATCCTCTAATCCAGTTTTGCTAAATTTTTAGAAAATACCATCTCACCACAGAAAATCAAGTATATATAAAAAAAAATTACTGATTGCTTAGATGAAATGAATGAAGATATGAGCATTTTGAACTTGTTATTTTTCTTTTCTTTTTCATAGAATTTCACTTAGAGGTGTCTCAGTCTAGTGGTTAACTGAAATAGTACGACACATAAGCTAATCCTTTTTATTTTCTATTTATAAAATAACAATAGATTTATTTCTATCTAAATGCTCAGCTCAAACAATGGACTGGTGATTTTATAGCGAACGCTATCCTTTGGATGTGTTATCTCAGATAATATTTTTAAAATATAAATGATTTTGAGACTGCAATGGTGTTTTTCATATTCTTAACAAAACATTTTCAAGTCAACAACCCATTATGATAACGTCTGATTTTAATCCTTTTAGCTTTTGAAGCATTTCATTAACCTTAGATATGTTTCCCATTAATGCACATATTTCTTTTAAGTTTTTCACTTTCTTGTTAATTATTTGGTCAAGTGAGCATACTAACAAATCAAGTTCTAGTATGTTTTCTTCAAAATTTGCACCTTTATGAATTTTTTAACTGACCTTTTAATCACGAACATTTATAGCATTTCCCTTTTATTAAAGTCTTAATTTCCTATGTTTATTTCTCCCCCTAAATTTGTTCATATCATGAATGAAAAAAAATTATCTAAAGAAATTTAAGATTTAAATTTTAAGACTTTACTGGTTTGATCAAGTTATTCCTAAAAAATTATCATCTTAAGTAGTTCCACAAGCACATTGAAAGTCGGAATGCTAACCGTTTTTGTGAACAGATGCCACATTTAAGTGTGTATCAATCGGTTCCATGGTAATAAGACTACGGTCATAGCAATCTCTTATGAAATGAACTTTCGTGTCAATGTGCTTGGTTTTCGAGTGTTGTACCGGTTTCTTGCAAATTCGAATTGCAGCATCATTATCACAAAAAATAGGAGTTTTGTCGAAATTCAAACCGTAATACAGCAGTTGATGTTACATCCAAATAAATTTAGAACAGCATGCAGAGGCAGCAACATACTCAGCTTCGGCAGTAGAGATGGAAACGGTTTGTTGCTTCTTACACTGCCAGGAAACCAACCTTTCTCCTAGAAACTGGTAGCCAGCAGAAGTTAATTTGCGATCAATTTCACAACCTCCATAATCGCTGTCGCTAAACACATAAAGATCGAATTCAGAGTTCCGAGGATACCATAAGTCAAAACGAGGCTTCCCCTTGAGATGTCTGAAGATACGTTTAACCGCTGTCAAGTGTGACAGTTTGGGCTTTGACTGATAACGAGCGCACTGACATACAACAAACATGATATCTGGTCTGCATGCTGTGAGATACGTCAATGAACCAATCATTGAACGATAATGAGTTTGGTCAACCTTTGACCCATGTTCATCAGAGGTGAGTAGTGGTCGTTCCTTCATAGGAGTGACATCAGAAAGGCAATCATGCATCTTGAATTTTACTAGAATGTCAGTAACATACTTGCTTTGATGAATCAAGATACCTTCAGAATTTTGACGAACTTGCAGTCCCAAGAAGGTAGTCATTTCACCGAATGAACTCATTTCAAGATATATTTGAACTCCTTACACAGCTTCTCACTCGTTGAACCAAAAATAATGTCATCGACATATATTTGAACCAAGATTAGAACGTCATCTACACGTTTTAAGTATAATGTCTGATCAATTGTGCCCCGTGTGTAGCCATGTTCAAGCAAATGTGTTGTCAACGTAGCATACCAAGCCCGAGGAGCTTGATGAAGACCATACAATGCCTTATCGAGTTTGTAGACATGTTCAGGTTTGTCAGAATCGACAAAACCAGGTGGTTGACGCACATAAATCTCCTCTTGCACCTTGCCATACAAAAATTTGGTCTTAATGTCCATTTGATACACTATGAAGCCCATGTATGAAGCATATGCAAGAAATAGCCGAATGGCTTCCAGACGAGCGACTGGTGCGTACACCTCATCATACTCTAGTCCCTCAATTTGACTAAACCCCTGAACAACAAGACGTGCTTTATTCCTAACGATCACCCCACTGTCATCTTGTTTGTTGCGAAACACCCACCTAGTGCCAAGAGCTTTCTATCCTTCTGGTAAGGGAACAAATTCTCAAACCTTCAATCGTTCAAACTGGCTCAGCTCTTCCTGCATGGTTGTAACCCAACTTGGTTCTTCAAATGCCATGTGGATGTTTGTGGGTTCTATTTGGGAAATGAAGCATAAGTATAAACATGCATTTATGCTACCAGACGTGTTACGTGTCTGAACACCTGCTTCCAATGGTCCAATTATATTCTCGACAGGATGATCTCTTTGAATGTGAGCAGGGATAACAACATCAGGAACGACAACTGCATCGGTCAGATTCGTTTCATTTACAACTGGATCGATATGACCATCAGTGTCATTTGTTTCAATGGGATCATCAATAGCTTCATCATCAAGTGGTGTATCTTCATGGTGTTCTAAACGGGCATTTGTTGTAGAATTGTCTGGAGTATTAAGAGCAGAAGAGCTTGATGAGGGTTCCGCATCAGGTTATCTCCGATTTTTACCGAATGTTAGTTTTTATCAAATTGATCATTAGAATATGTTTTTCTATTGTTTAGGAGTTGATTCCATTTAATGTATTAAGTCCAATTTAGAATTATTTTGTACCTTTTGTATATTTTATAATATTATTTATTAACTAAAAATACAAATCATAGCAATTTAACTCCAAATGGTCTGAAATTTATTTCCTATGATTTTTTCATCAAATAAAAGCAACTGTAAAAATTTGGTGAATTTTATCAAAATATAAGTATTTTTCATATTAAATGTATTATTTAATAAGAAAATTCGGGAAAATGTCTTAAGCACATTAAAACTTTCTGAAATTTTTAGGGAAGTCTATTTAATAGATTTTAGGTCTCCTATAAATTTTGTAGAGTTTTATATAATATTTTTCTCTAGTTTTCTATCTATTAAATGGTCTTTTTAGAAAACATAGTTCCACATGTCTAAAAATTATGAAATTTATACAGGATGTTCTTATAAATATTCTAAGGCTTCTATAATATTTTGGGAATTTTTAGAACACTTTAAGTGCCCTCCGGTTGCATAACCTGTTGTTGTATATATTTGTTAAATAAATTCTAGTAACTAACCTACAAGTCCAAATGTTACCAAAAGCTACACTCCTTCCAGTTTTTATGTATTTTATAACATATAAAATTTTTGTGCACTAATTTGGTGTCTAAGCGGGTTAACCAACTATGCTGATTTTACCATTTTTATGTACAAAATGTTTTATATAAGAATATCCACAAGTCCAAATGAGTTTAAATTTTGCAGGTTTACTAGTTTATACAATCCTTACAACATACTAAAATTTCATGGTCAAATTCTAAGTCTGTCAGGATCGGATCAGATCTGGATCTGAGATCTGATAATAACAATAAGCTATGATTTCGATTGATTACTAGGCGGA